>JARYHS010012819.1:0-47000 GCA_031002005.1 Vandiemenella viatica | reverse complement strand
AGGAGAAGAGGGATAATCGAAAGCCTGAGCGGCACATGTAAACAGGCGGCTTTCGTCAAAGAAACGCATTGAGGCAGCGGCCAAAACAACAATAAGTCAAAGGATATACAATTTCCTTTTGATAGCTGTTAAATAAATAGGTACGCGATCGTTAAAATTACGATAACATTAGTTTCACATCAACGAATAATCAAATTTTCAGCTGCACATTAGGAAATTGTCACAATTACTTTATCTGCAAATACAGAAAATGGGAATAATGAAACCGTGAATAAAAAGCTGTAACCGTGTAGTTCAGATAACGTGTGCGACACTTAAAAAATAATTATATAGTTAGAAAATCGTACTAAATACGCACCATAACTCATATTACAGAAATGTGTACTCGAAACAAAAGTAAGTTTTGATGAATACGTAAAAGTGTATTTATTTACTTTCGAATGGCGAAGGTTGACAAAAACAAACGCTTGTTCACATGAGTCAAATACCAACTGGAAGGGTACAGGAAAACAGTGCAAAATATCCGACAGAGACTGGGGCAGCGAGTCACGCAGACTGACACGCGTTTCCGCCGGATTTTGCGGATCCGCTTAATTTTGTGCGGGATGCGCCAGACTGTCTAATGATGCGGGATCCCGCGGGATTGCGGGATCCCGCTTTGCTGGATTGCAATCCCTAGTCACCACACATCTCTGTGCCAGCCACCCAACATTCCACTTTCCTAGAGGACCATTCGTACTCTAACTTGTAGATCCTACAATGATCCGATTTTCCGATAAAGGATTCTTGATGGCCGTGAAGGGGGTTGCTCCCATAAACCAACACTTGTCCTTGCCATCCAACAAGCTATGGCGATGGATCATCACTGGAGGAAACGTCATAAGAGTGTGTGATAAGGGGACTGGTGTGCTGCGAGTAAGAATGAGTGCAAAGGACTACTTCGCCCATTTCTTTTGGACTCCTAGTAGCGTGAATGGGTGAGCACTAGGGATTGCAATCCAGCAAAGCGGAATCCCGTGGGATCCGTGACTCGCTGCCCCACTCGGTCTCTGTCGGATGTATTGCACTGTTTGCCTATACCCTTCCAGTTGGCATTTGGCACGTGTGAACAAACATTTGTTTTGTCAACCTTCGTCATTCGTAAGTAAATAGATACAATTTACGTATTCATTTTCGAGTACACATTTCTGTAATTTGAGTTATGTTGCGTATTTAGTACGATTTTGTAACTATATAATTATTTTTTATGTGTTGCAAACGTTATCTGAACTACACAGTTACAGCTTTTTGTTCACGGTTTCATTATTCCCATTTTCTGTATTTCCAGATAAAGTTATTGTGACAATTTCCTTTTTAGCGGCTGAAAATTTGATTATTCGTTAATAGGAAACTAATGTTATCGTAATTTTAATCGCATACCTCTTTATTTAGCAGCTATCAAAAGGCAATTGTATATCCTTTGACATATTGCTGTATTGGCGGTGTCGCGAAAACTGCGGCCAGTGAAATTTGCGGCCAGTGAAATCTGCGGCCAGAATTCTCAACAATGCTGTAGCGGCATGTTTATTATAGAATAGGATCAAACTGGTTGTATTGTTAAAAGCCGCCCACCGACGCTCTGAGCGGATTGCTGCGTTTGTAGCCAATGTTTCTAAACAGCAGGTTGATAGTACAGATGTTTTATAGTTTATAACTGTTATTAAAATACAAGTTTTATTCTTGCTTAAAAGACGTAGAAAATAATTGTAATAACGAGACAGATACTTACAGAATCGTAGTAGATTTCATGCAAAATCTCCCTTTGCCTCACATTACTAGTGCAGGAGGCTTCGCATTCGGGAGGACGGTGGTTCGAATCCCTGTCCGGGCATCCAGATTTGGTTTTTCCATGGTTTCCCAAATCACTGCAGGCAAATTCCGGGATGCTTCCTTCAAAAGGCCATGGCGGAATTCCTTCCCATTCCTTGCCCCCATCCTTTCCCGTCTCTAAAGACCTTGCTGTTAGTGTTAGAGAGACGTTAAGCAGATAAGATACTAGTGTAGGAAAAAATACTCTACCATCAGCAGTTGTGGGTTAACGTCATCCACATCAAATTTCCCCACAGACGATACGATAATGAAATAGAGTGACATGCTCCATTTGGACGGAAGGAGCGATCGTGTATGGCCGCCTCTAGACGACCTCGGCCACTCCGATCTAGTTAGTACCGCACTGGATTTTCCGAACAGTGTTGCAGATCAGCAAAAAATTCAGCTTTCAGTAACGAGTGCGAAAAAAGTCTAAGTCTAAGAAACCTGTGAAACATTTGCGTGTCTATTAAAAAAAAAAAAAAAGAAATTAACTTAGCTGTTTCGGGCGTGTAATGTAAAACGATTTGTTCACGTAATAACTTCCAGGCCACGATTTAGTGAGACCAGGTCGTGTCGTCTAAAGGGGCGTTTAGAGTGATTAGGATGGCGCGGCATGACACAAAGAGAAGAGGTATTGGCCGCAGATTTCGCAGATTTTAGGTTGGCCGCAAATTTCACTGGTCGCAGTTTTCACATATCCGTATTGGCCGCTGGCTCAATGCGTTTCTTTGACGAAAGCCGCCTGTTTACATGTGCCGCTCAGGCTATAGATTAATACCTCTTCTCCTTGTTATTATTTCGACTAAAGGCACAAAAAGTTATAATGAAATTTTCGCCGGTGTATGGACGAATTGTGTTGTAGGAACACCATTCTTCGACGGCTGCCTCCGCCGTCTCCCTCACGTGTGAAATCTCGTGTTTTTACAATGAAATCCGGAGATACAACCTATGAAAACTTCACTGCAATCATTCGCCGAGAAAGTCTCCTTTCTTACTAAAAAGTAATAATTTCCACTCTTAAAACGTCGTTACGCGACATATCTAAGATTGAAATACTTTACAGTTTAAGTGTTGGTGAGTAGTTTCCTTTAATAACATTGAATCAACTGTAATATCAATCAAGGAATCAGGGTTTTATAATAATAAATTCCACAAAAACAATTTTTGAAAAAAAAAGCCATGTCTCGTGCTTGTGCAGTGACAAAAAGTTATGAGATCTTGTTCTGAGCCAAGTCTACACATTACAGAGTATTGGATTGCTCTCGGTGTTATGGAACGTTTATTTAGAATTAAAAAAAAAACTCTGGTAACTTGGCCACTAAGCAAACTATGTTTTTAAATTCATGTGATGAATTATAAGGCACATAATATGACCTAACACTGAATATTTTCCCTTTTTTATTATTTATTTAAAAATTGCTTTAGATTAAAAAACAAAAAAGTAAAACCTCGAAAAGTATTTAAGACATGATAAAAGTTTTAATATAATTTTGCCAATTAAAATATTGTTAACTATTAATTTTTTATCATTTAACATTAAAATTGATTTATTAATTTAATCATTATTTAATTTACTAAATTTTAAATATAAGCGTTAAAAAAACTGTTTGTGCCAATCCCGCGGGATTGAAAACACTACGGGATTGCAATCCTTAGTGAGCACATCTTACGGTAGTGCTACACAGATACCCTATAAGTTGGACCGTGTATAGGCAGCTTTACTTCACATGCAAGCTCAAACTTGTAAATTCGTCGCTTAGGTAATAACATCGTTAAGTTCATTTTTACTTTATTGCAAGATTGCAAGACAAAAAACAAAACACTGTTGTTGTTAGCTAAGCGACGACTGGCTGAATATAGTATAAAGAGAAAAGAATAATATAAATTTCAATGTAAACAAAATCTCCGTTATACCTCCACATCAAACATAGCGGATGTGGAAGTGGAGATAGAATTTCAGGCTAAAGTTCCGCACTTGCGGATGCGGAGCTCTGTTACACCTCTAACATTGACGAGTCGCATAACATTTGGTGGATTCGGCTGACATTTTACACTTAACATGGAATGCACTAACAAGAAAGTCTTTACACTAACAGAGCATTACCACCAGGACCAGCGCTGGGATTTTTGGGCCCAGGGTAAGCGTTCGTAGCAGTCTGTCAGGCCAGGTGGGCCAGCTTTTCTTTCTACAACTGGCTGGGTGACAATGGGACGATTCTTGGTCTGGGGGCTCCTTCAGCAGGTGATCGGGCCCCATCACCCGGCGGGGGCGGGTACATTTGACCCGCTTACCCCCCCCCCCCCTCCCCAACGCCGGCCCTGTCTCTGCCTGATATTGTTCTTGTGAATGGTATGCTACTTTTGCTGATTATCGATCCTATCAAATTATAAAGAGTCTCAAAAACATTACTCGACATTCGGAAAACGTTCAGGAAATTAGCCCCACTACTATACTCTGATTTGAACTCATCTGCGTCGTCAATAAATAAATCATTCATCAAGTCACAGCAACCATATCTGGGTCTACCTGAGAGTGGAACATGTCCAAAACTGTAGTTTACATACTTAATTTCGGTTACTATTGCTGGAGCGGAGGAAATAAGCGTATCCTCATTGGTAAACATTTTCTTGCCGGCCCTGGCAGTGTAGGGGCTAGCACGCTGGCCTTGCATTGCAAGGGCCGCCGGTTCGAGTCCGGCACGGGCATTGATGGTTTAATTAAGTGTTGTATTCGTCTTGTGCTGTCCTCACTGTAGTGTCCACAATATCGTGATCAAAACCTGATACAACAGCTGGTACAAAAACAAATTGGAGCTGGCTAAATGGTCGCAAAGACCGAAGGCCATATTTAAAAAATATATATATATATAAATAATAATAATAATAATAATAAAAAACATTTTCTTACTGTACGCCATTTCCTGTGTGGATGCTGTGAATTTTCAGTGGCTTTACCAGCTGACTTTGCCATATGGCATTATCTTGCCTTATCATTATGGCACAGTGTGGCCGCGCCTTTCAGTGGAGGACCACCAAATCGGGACGAATTTGAAAGTAGCAGTGACCAGAACAGAAGATAGTTCATGAAAATCGCATCAAACAGCGCCGGATCTGAGGTGGAGGTCAAACCGAAGCGTTTGCTCCGGGCGCCAACTTCAGGAGAGTGGAAAAATCGTCTTTCAAGTGGCGGTAATGGCAAATACGTGTTGCAACGAAGAATAGCTCTATACTGCCGGGGCGGCAAGTTCATGTTTGAGGGAGCAGCAGTCTTAAGTTTTTGTCCGGGCTCGAAAAAATTCGTAGAGCCGCCACTGCATCATACGTGATAACATTGGCGCGAAAACTGTAAAATATAAAGTAGGTAATAAAGATGGATTAAATGGAAGAAAACACAACAAAGATGAAGAATTGAAATTCGAACGTCGTCCCCGAACGCCTTATCGGAAAGAAGAAGAAGAAGAAAGTAGGTCATAAGTCAATTACGTGCACAGACAATTTTGGTTTTCTTCTAGGTAACTAAGAAAGGTGTGAAACAAATTTAATTTCATTTAAACATTTGATAAAAAATGAATAAATTTACAGCTTGCTGTCACCAAATAAACTTAATCAAAATTGAATAAATTTACATCTTGTTGTCTTCAAATACAGGTTTACTGGATTAATAGGGAGTCTGGTCAATATTTATTTTAAGATATTTATTTTAAGAAATCGTGCTGATTTCGCCCACATTGCGATATTGCAGTCGTTGTCAATGTTGTCTTGGTTGTCTGGGTTGAACAGCGTCAATTTATCGAGACATAACATTTCAGCCACCAATTTGTGACACGGCTGGAACTGCTGCCGCCTATATATAGCTCCCGAAGAACGCGCTAGCCGTTCGGAGTGACGTCACTAAAGCTACCGCCACCCGAGTGGCCGGTCCGATGGGGCCTGCGTCCCGCGTTTTACTGATCAAGCATGACCATATTTGGTCAAGTTGTAGCCCGCCGTCCGCGTTCATATTATCTGGCCTTTTTTTAATTTCCAACGCTTCTCTGACACGCCTGGGTCACAATCTGCTTTCCTGAACCAATATACTATGTGAGGAATATGCTTATGCTTGGGGTGGAGCATAAACTCTAATTCTCAGCTGTGATCGTGTGTAGCCTAGGATGTTACAGTTATGACTTATCTGATGATTCAGTCGCCACAAAGTTTTAGCCCAAAACTATGAAAAGGTAAAAGTTCAGTGATAACTAGTCCATTCTGGTAAGATAACTTTATTCTTCAAAATTTTACAAAGCCAGAAAACTGCACCGGCAATTAGACAATTTCTCTGAAAGACATTTTACAGATTCGACAGACCATTCGAGCATAATTTGGTACTTTGCCGCGCCACGACCCCGAAGTTAGCTACCGCCCTACATAATGATTCCATACAACTTGACTGCTGCGCGAGGGTAGCTTCTGGAGGGGGTATTTATAGGATCGTCAGGGCCGGATTAAGACAGCGCGAGGCCCGTAGCAAATGTTGAAGAAGAGGCCCTTGAATTTTTCCGTCTGGGAAAAAATTGTAGAGCTAAAAAAAAAAAAAAAAAAAAAAAGGTAGCCGGCTAGCCTAGGTGTGGGGCCTGCTAGGAGGCGCGAGGCCCCCTAGCAGGCGCCAGGCTCGTAGCATTTGCTACCTCCTGCTACGTGGTTAATCCGGTACTGAGGATCGTTGCTACTTGGGCCGTGGGAACCACCTGTCTCTGACTTTCCCATGAATCGTATCAGATAACTGATCAGTTTTTGACGAATATTTCGCAATACCATTTGATCATGACACCAAAAATCGTCCTAGCTCTCTGAAATTTTTATAGTTGCTAGCTATTATTACAAACGTGAAATTAAGTTATTATAAAATTTTTCGTAACTTTAATAGTTTCGCCAGAAAGAGTCATAAAGATGTGATTACCATAACTTTTGAAATACTACTCCTACCGAGCTGAAACAAATGTTATTCTATTCTCCTATTGCTCATCTATCCTCTGATATCAAATAAAGTATTTTACCTAATTTTGAAAGTGGTATAAAACTCGAAAACAAAATTTGACTACTTAAAATAGTCAAAGTATCGACTTGAAAATAACTTCAAACAAATCTCCATGTTGAAAAACGGTTACTGTAAAAATTTGGAATCTGTATATTCCCTGATTTATTGAATTTTAAAATATCGTTCCTCCCAAATGCGCATCAAATTTGAACTAAACATGTGCAGTCATTTCTGTCGCCAAAACCTATTTTATTTTATTACAATCAAATAAATCTTTATCAGGAATCTTTATATTTAAATAAACTTTACTCCGAACATAATTTCTTCTCATTAATTCCCGAATAAGACTGAAATATTTAACTTTTGCATGAAGCACATGTCTTTCTATGTCAAATTATATCCAAAAACGATCTTTAAAATGCATGAAACTTTACAAAATTTTAATATGTTGTTTTAACCAAAATTACGCTACTTTCTATCTATTAATTGATTTCTTAACTGCTTTCTAATGACTGAATACTTCGATTTTAGAGTGGAAAATTACGTGACAAAATTCTAAACCGGCAAATCACTTTCAAACATATTTAGACTCTAAGTATGATCTTCTAACAACAAACTTAATCATCTTCTGGTTATTTATTTACCTAAACATCTTCTGAACGAAAGAAATATATTGATTTAGCAAAGTTATATGAAAGTCAGATATTTCATGTTCAAATCTGAGGTTAAGTTTCTCAACAGCTGTTTAAATGGATTTAACTCTTGAATTTACTGTTCATACTTGAATTTATGCTTATGTAGGGCATCTGGAAATTATTATCAAAATTGACTATAAAAATAACTTTAAAAGGGTGGTACCATATACTTCAATTGAACTTGCTATCTTGGAAACTAATTTTGTTATGCGAAATTCTAAGATGTGTTACAACTAGTGTCACTGAATAAAATTGCGTGCCTACTGTCAGCAGAATGTTGCGCTACAGCTGATTTACTGACGTCTTTATTTTTAAGATGTCTTACGTGTTCACACAGTCTTTCCTTGACCGTCAGTCCAGTCTCGCCGATATACACTTGGCCACAGCTACGCCCGCTGTCTGCAACTTCTCCCTCTGGTCTTTAACCTTCATGAGCACATAAGAAATCTTCCTAGGCGCTCTGCATATCGGACGGATATTTTTCTTCATTAAAAGTCTGCCGATTCTATCCGTCACCCCGTGGACGTAAGGTAATACTGCCATGGGTCCGTCTGTTCGTCTTCTGGCTTCAACTTCCGGTGATGGATCACAGGGTGGTGCTCGAGGCTCAAGCCTTACGGTGGCTTTATTGATGACGTCAAGGCTGTAGCCGTTGGCCAGAAACGTCTCCTTTAAAATTTCTCTTTCAGCGGCTATGCTCGCTTCGTCACTGACTATGGAAGCACAGACAGTTGAAGTATTTAAAATTCCGCGTTTCACTGCTAGATGGTGGTGAGAGGCTGCACATTAAAAGGTTGCTCTACTTGTCTTACTTCCTTTACACATTAAAAAATGTGACCGTGGTTAACTCCAGCGGCATAGTATACCTGCAACTTTTTTGTAAAATTAAGATGAACTATGATACAAGTATTCGGATTTCTTGCAAAATAAATCCAGAATATATTTAAATGTTATTACGAATAATTTATGCAGAGTATGAAAATCAACTGAAATCCAGTTGCGCCGATTTAAACGCTGCCATTTTCCTGCGCTGCACTGTGACGTGTTAGTTCACGACCGCATTGGCTTACTGTATAGCGTGGAGTGTCTCAAAACTTTCATGTTTTATAACTAATTTCGATATGGAAGGAGGTCGAAAATCGTGTTAAGTACTGTATTGTACCTGTGTGCAAAAATACTAAAAGAAATACACCATATAAAGTGTATTTTCTTGTCCTGCGAGATGCGAATACGGTGTAAGAAAAAAGTGGTGTACCGCTATGAGATTAGATCTGCAACTAGTTGTTTATATTGTTGTGAAGATCATTTTTACGTAAGTACTTAGAATTTCTGTATTTACGTATTTTAGGAAATGTAACATAAAAATTCGTTACCTGTTCAAACTCTAATCATATCTTACTTGGAGACCATCAGACATTTTAAGAACGGATTTCGATCTCCTTCATATATGTTTAAGGGTACACAGCTTATATCCGTGTGCTACAGTCGTTTTTCAAAATGCTCCCTAGTTTTGAGATACAGTATTTGTATACAAATAAACAAAATATTTTAGATGACCGGTATATGGTAAGTAGTTGCCCCATTATAACTGATGGCAGACTGGTCTACGGGATAGGGTGCTGGCTTCGCAATTTTGTGACCCGAGTTCAAATCCTGGCAGAATCAAATATTTTTACTTATTTTTATCTTCAAAAATTGTCAAGCTTCACTTCTTTATTTTGTTAAAACTTCATTTACATACTTTTATAACGCGAATTAAAATTTAAAACAAGTCACATTGCTTATTACAAATACACCAAACATAATATCGGCCCATTTATCAACAATGGCTTCCTAATATGACTCGCCCATACCCAATGAAATTAAGTCATGAGGCGAATCTGCTAGTAAACTGGAATCTGATACAAGAATTTTGCAATGTTTATACGCATTTGTCACTTGTTCTTCCATTTCCTTGTTGAGCTCCATTTTTCGTCACGGATAGGCCTACTATTTTATTTTCAACCATTTACTCGCAACCGTTCTTGGAATAAATCGAGTTTAGAAGAAAGAAAGAAAACTATCTTCCCAATGCTACGTATTTCATTTAAAATACCACTTGATGATACACAAGTAAAGAAACGACGAAGATGAAATAAATAACATGAAAGGAACTATTTCAATTGAAAACGCACCGAAACAACTTATTAAAAAAAAGTGAAAAAATGTAAGACTGGAGAGTTTCTTCACGAATGATTGCAGTGAAGTTTCTAAGGGTGTGCGACCGATTTGTGTTGTGAAAAGACAATCCGTCGCTAAACCCGTGAATTCATTACGAAAAAAAAAAAAAAAAAAAAAAAAAAAAAAAAAAAAAAAAAAAAGAATTTCAGGAAAAAAATTACGCTGAATTGTAGGTAATATGATTTCTTTTAAATATTATTTCACTCAATAAAAGAACGTAGATGAAGTTTTAAGAAAATAGAAAGGTCAAGCTTGACAATTTCTGAAGATAAGAATATTTATTTCTGCGGGGATTTGAACTCGGGTCAGAGAAAGGCCTAAAACAGACGGAGCGACTTCCCGCCGCGCGGCGGTCGAAGCGGCGGTCGCCCCAACTGTTCACACGAGGCGGCGGGCGCCTCGCGGACTCGCTATTTGTCGCGTATAGCTCAGTTGTTTGTGGAACAATGGATACAGAAGACGAAAATGTAATGCTTCTATGGTTGCTGTACTGAAGATGGAACAGGAGAAGAAAAAATAGGCGCTATTGGATTCATCCAATACCATCAGAACGGAGTGAAAAGGGTTTTCTTTTATACCCTGAGGCCCCAATTGAAAAGGAATGATGAAAAGTTTTTTTAACTTTACGAGGATGTTTTAGTCCTCTTTCAATGAGTTGCATACCGCTGTAAGACAAGAGCTGCTTAAAGAAACAACCGTCATGAGAAGCAGCATACATCCAGAAGAAAGACTGGTCATTGCTTTAAAGTTAGAAGAAATCATTTTATTTATTATATCGTTCATATTATGGCAACTCTTCAGATTTCTTGGAGCCAACCAACCGTTCCAACTGTATTTTAAGATTCAAATCTATTGATAATAATGCGATTAAGATCAAAGTTTAGATAAAATTCATTGTTGGATCAATAGATAACAAATTTCAATGTATAAAAGTACCGGTATAAAATCATATCAGGAAGTTATTAGAAAAGTAAAAAAATAAGTAATTAAATTTGAATTCTTTATTTACTTAGCACAAGAAAAAACGACGACATCAGTGCTTGTCAATTCATTTTTACCTAGTAAAATCAAAAATATGAGAACGCAATCATAAAAAATAGGATTGTCACATTCTTTGGAAACGATCAGACACTCAGATTGTATATTACGGTTCAAAAGTACAGATTAAGTTAAAACGTAAGATAAAGTTTCGGTGCTGGATCAATAGAAAAATATAAAATTTGGAGGTCTAAAATGGTGTTTTATTAAAATAATATGAAATCAGGAAATAATTTCAAGAAAAGTAAAAAATTAAATTCGAATTTTCACTGTGTTTAATGTAATGGCATATTAAATGTTTTACATTTGAACACTAAAGTGTAGTGATACAAAAAGGGAAAAAAATCAATTCCTGATTTATCTTCTTCAGTTGGCTGTGTCGCCGTGCCGCCTCCACGCCGCGAGTTCAAAACAGACGAGGCGGCGCCGCGCGCGGCGCCGCGTGTAAGTCGCGGGGAAACCATGCGCCGCGCGGCGCCGCGCGCGGCGGCCGGGGCCGCGCGGCATCGTGTGTTTTACTTTTGCCCCATTTAATTACATTGGACCATGCGTCGACTCGACCGTCGACTCGACCGCCGCGCGGCGCAAAACGCCTCGTCTGTTTTAGACCAAATATGAAGCTAACACCGTACCGCATAGACCACACCGCCATTTGTTAAAATAGGCATTAATTTATTACTTATATACCTTACATCTAGAATTTTTTATTTATTTGCACTCGAATACTGAAATATCTATGACTTAATTACCTCGCAGCTTTCACTGCTCTGAGCTGAGCGGATGTAAAATTCGGATTTGTTACAAAATTTCTTGTCATCATGAAAGCATCAATTTTTGGAATATTATCCGACTGTGCTTTCAGAAAACCGCTTTGTCATTATTTGGTATATGTATTGTACAAGAATACAATATCTCACCAGTTATGCTGATATGTTAATATAAACTTCAACACAATTGCAAAGCTATTAGAACTCCCAGCAACTACGCCTTTGTTCACAATAATATCGTGTACTTGGTCCTCACGATTCGATTCGACCAATAGCGTTGCGTTTTGCGAAGTTACATTTCCCTTGTATTTTTAGCACTTTTGATTAATGAAAATCAGTAAATAAAAATCGAATAAATAGAAAAAAATGTTATAGCGGTAATTCCACACTAATAACGTTTCAAAATAAAAATACTAGATGTATATTTGAATTTCATGCATATTCCCTATTATCAACTTTGCGGCTCAACAATGAGGAATTTATTACCCTGGTAACATAAGGTTGTAGTGTACTGGGCGAATGATCGTAGATTGATGTCACTGTTGTACACCTGCAATACGAACTAAAATTCCCTAGCCTATGTCCGGAAGGTTAGGCAAGTTAAATTCATTACGTATGCAATGTAAACAGCGAGTAGCGGTGGTAGGTCCGTTATCCAATATATTTTTTTTTTGCTGTCATCAGTCTTTCGACTGGTTTGATGCCTCTTGTCAACGTGACAGAAGTGCTACCCTTCCAAAAAGTGCTGAGGATTTCAATGCTGGGCCATCAACAAGTGTCAGCACGCGAACCATTCAACGATACATCATCAATACGGCCTTTCGGATCCGAAGGCCCACTCGTGTACCCTTGGTGAGTGCATGACACAAAGCTTTACGCCTCGCTTGGGCCCGTCAACGGCGACATTGGACTGTTGATGATTGTAAACATGCTGCCTGGTCTTACAAGTCTCGTTTCCAATGGTATCAAGCCGATGGACGTGTATGGATATGGATGCAACCTCATGAATTCGTGGATCTTGCATGTCAGCAGGGGACTGTTCAAGCTAGTGGAGGCTCTGTAATGGTGTAGGGCATGTGCAGTTGGAGTGACATGGGACCCCTGATACGTCTAAATACGACTCTGACAGGTGACAGGTATGTGCGCATTCTGGCTGATCACCTGCATCCATTCAAGTCCATTGTGCATTCTGACTGATGTGGGCAATATCAGCACGACACTGCGACACCCCACACGTCCAGAATTCCTACAGAGTGGCTCCAGGAACAGTCTTCTGAGTTTAAACACCTCCACTGGCCACCAAACTCCCCAGACATGAACATTAAAGAGCATGTATGGGATGCCTTGCAACGTGCCATTAAGAAGAGATCTGAACTCCCTCATACTCTTACGGATTTATGGACAGCCCTGCAGTATGCATGGTGTCAATTCTACTTGAGACATTAGTCGAGTCCCTGCCAGGTCGTGTTGCAGCACTTCTGCGTGCTCGCGGGGGCCCTATACGATATTACGCAGGTGTACCAGTTTCTTTGTCTCTTCAGTGTAGCTGCTCTAGACGACTCAGCTATTGCAGAGTCGGCCGAGCATGCATCGGCAGGAGCCACCGCGGGGTCGATGGAGCCCGCCTCGGCCTACAACAACTCGGAAAATAACTGAATACCTCACAGGGTCCAGCTGTCTCTGCAGAGCAGCCAAACACCCAGTCTGTGCCAATTTCTTTTCAACTATTCGCAAAACAATAAAGCACATACTTAATCTATTCCTTTGACCTGTCCCTGGCAACGATTTCAATGAAACTCATATGTGCCAGAGGAATTGTCTGTATTCCAGAATTGATTCATGTCAGTTTTAGGCATCAGCTACATCTCACATTTCTGATTTGCTGTTACTAAATTTTCAAGAGCCCTGCTTCAGTTCCTGGTCACTCTCCTGAATAGGAAGAGTTGAACTGTAATCCTGTCTTGTCATACTGCCGTGCTGCAGCGCCTGGACACTCCCCTGGAGCGAGGGAGGTGGGCTGTAGAACAATCCTGCCCTATTAGCAGTGGCGTAGCTAGGTCGACAAGGGCCCCGGCGCAAAAAATTTATTTTGAGCTATCAGGCCAGATGGGCGACCTTTCTTATGCTTTGTGTTGCTGGTAAGGTTCCCTTGAGCTGAGGATGTGGCCCTTGAGTTGTGCTTAGGGGCCCCCTGAGCAGTGGTTGGGGGCCCCCCTGAGCATTGCAAGGGCTCTTACTGAGGGGCTTCATGTGTCTCAGGGGCCCACTTAGACGCCTGTGAAGCAAAAAAAAAAAAAGGTCGCCAGTTTGCCATGAAGGCTCGTGGGCCTCTGAACTGCACTTGGGGGTCCCCTAAGCGTAGGGACCCCGGTGCACTGCACCCTCTAGCCCCATAGTAGCTACGCCCCTGCCTATTAGCCTACTGCAGAAACTGGACACTCCCCCAGATGGTGGCAGATGCATTGCAATCCAGACATACCTAATACCAGTACTTCAATATAACCTACTACACTTCCAGACTACTTCCCTGGATGGGGTATGTGGACTATAATCCTGACTTGTATTCTGTCCGTCCAAAGACCCAACAATGCCAGACAGTCCTACCCACCTTAATACATGTATCCTCTTCTGAAACGCAAAAACGCAGAATTTTTATGGATCAGCCTGGTCTCTGCATTGCTCTCAAAAACGAGACACATTTGGGCCGAAGTGACAACTTTCCTACGACCCAATGTCATGTCTACTGTAGACAGACATAATGGCATGCAGGGTACGGCCACAATTATACACGCGGATAGAGCAATCAAATGTAGTGCTTCCCGAGTGACAGCTCTCAATGCAGTCTATAATAGGCACAATAATATTAACACACATGATATCAGTAGACTGCTAAACACCACACCTAGAGTAATAGTCACTGGAGATCTTAAGGCAAAGTATTGTAGTTAGAATTCACAGTGTCAAAACTCCAATGACAGAGAACTTCAAGAATATCTACTAGAGCTAATTGAATAAACGTTTTTTCTCCCACGTTTGGAGACAAAATCCAGATGTTCTAGACATAGCTCTCCACAAGAGTATAAACCATAGTCACGACTTGTAGGTCGAAAACGATTTGGACTCAGACCACCTACCATTCATACTTAATACTGAAGGTACACCGCAGAACACTGACAAGCTGCTGATTATAAACTAATGACGCTGGTCAAGGAGGTGCTGACAGATGACACATTAACGAGCCTGTTGAAACTTTAACCATTACAATACAAGACGCTATGGCACGTAGCATCCCTGAAGCAACCCAACATCAGAAACCCACAGTGCTACCTGAGAAGAGGCTCAGGAGATACTGGTAACGTGTTAGTTGTACCATGTATAGATTGCATATCATCAGATCCAAGGGCATAATTAGTCATAGAATCCAGGAGTACAAATACCAACAATGGGGGCATCTAATCTCAGTATTAAACACTGACTGATGCGTGTGGTCTTCAGCCTGTCACTTGTGAAGTACCTCATACACTCACCCTACAGGGGATAAACAGACTTGTCTATTCAACCGAAGGTAAGGCGGAACTGATGGCCTCCACACTTGCAGCGTCTTTTCGATCAAACACAGCTCCTACTGGTCATGGGTTTATATTGGAAACGGATGTCATGGCTACACAGCTGTTGGACAAATCAGTACACGAATACCTATTTAGGGAAACTTTCGACGAAATTTCATAGCACAAAGCACTTAGTCCTAAAAAATCACAAGGTCCAGATGGTATTCAAAATTGTGTTCTTAAGCACCTCACGGGGAAAGCGATAGAGAACCTTATAGATATTGTGAATACCAGCTTACACAACCAGTATTTTCCAGACCTATGGAAGTAGGCAAAATTGCTCAGTTCAGAAAGCCGGGGAAATATCCATCTTCACCCAATAACTACTGTAGGATCAGCTTACTTAACTGGAGCATTCAGTTTCAGGAACACCACTCCACAACAGAACAATTAATGCGTGTTGTTGAGCATATAAAAAGGGGATGTAACTTATCTGGATCTATTAGGGCTTTGTTCCAATTCGATCGTTTTTGGCACGATGGCTTCATTCATAAGCTAGGTGACAGCAGTTTACGGTATGGACTGGAGCGCCTAATACACCTATACATCACTAACCGAATGTTTCACGTCAGTGGACACAACTAAAATTCTGCATCTCATGGGACACAAGCAGGAGTGCTTAAAGGAAGTGTAATAGGTCCTCCGCTCTTCAATTTATATACAGAAAATATCCCGAGCACAGAAAAAACAATTTATGCTGACGACTAATGCAGAACCGCCATAAGCGGGCGTGCAAGGCGTGCACCACACGCGGGCGGCACAGCGAGGGGGGCGGCAAAACGAGTGATTGTCAGTCGCTGCCACCCGCGATAGTTGCCACTCCATTGTCGCTCCGACGAAATTTGCAGCTTATTATGTAGCGGGCGACCTTTTTTTTTTAGCTCGACAGCTCCTTCCGGCAACAATGGGGGTGGCAAATAATGTTCGAAGGGGCGGCAGTTTTTTTGACCCGGTTCGGAAATTTCCTAGATCCACCACTAGCTGTAGTTAGACAGGGGTCGGCATAATCGGAATTGCATGCGGGCGCTCAAACAGCTAGCGGCGGGCCTGGCCTATCGTTACCGCCTAACTTGCACAGTCATGGCAACCACCCACAGAAACAGCAGAAACAGTAGATTGCAGCACATACTGAATATAATTGAACCTTTGCTTACATGATGGCGGATTAAAGTCAACATAGATAAATGTTAGGCACTCCTATTCACATGAAGACCTAGGCAAAAACATAGTCACAAACACTGTTGACTGATAACATATGCTTTCAGAACGAATTTAAGTACTCATATCTTGGAGTCTGATTTGATACAAGGTTAACATGGAGGCTCCATATAAACATGATTAATAAAGCAAACATTAGACTCAAAAGAATATACCCCAAGCTTAACAGACAAAGCAAGTTACAAAAAAGTAATGCCCAAACAATGTACTTAACACCCATTTGGCTACATATGACATATGAAGCTCCAGTATGAGAGTTTGCTGCTAAGTTTCAGTTTTGGAGACTGCAATTAATTCAAAACAAAGTACTCAAGATCATATCAAATGCTACCTGGGGAACATTGTAGCATAGCCATATGATACAGGCTGCTTCCAAAGTCGGTGGCCCGGGAGATCGAAAACCGGCTGTGCTATTTGGAATACAGCCGAGTTGATGTTAAATTTCCCGTCGGTCCGTGGGAGTACCGTGGATGACCCCGGAGTGCATACCGGCTACCGGAAGACAATTAAAAACGCCCGCGAACCCAACATGTGGGACCGGCTAGTCTTCCTGGGGCAGCCGAGCTCATCGGGCACGCCACCCATGTGCGAGTTTCTCTCGAACTCCCTTTTTTAATGTTGAACTATTTTCGGTTAGAGTTGTGAAAATGCGAGTGTGATTTATAAAGGATTGTTAATGTGAACCGTTTTTAACTGAGGATTTTGCAACCTTCGGGTACATATATATATAGAAGTCCGATGTAATATATGATCACGACTGGTGTGGGTTAAGATTTGAACTCTATTAAACTTACAAAAGTTAATTTTGTTATTCTTTTTTTGTGTGATTCTTCTTGACACGGTAAAGTGTGTTAATAAGCAGAATCACTGGCGACCGCGTCAGCAGAATTTGCTGCTTCAAACATTTTCGTAAATGTACTAAATCCCACCATCCGCGAGCATTAGTGTGCTTTTCTAAGAGAAGAAATGCAACAACATGAATATCAGATTTACACCGAGATTTCCGTCTCGAGCCAATAAAACAATTAATTAAGAAGCTTGCTGAAAAATGTACCAGGAATCCCATATGTCATGAGTTAGTCATTAGATAACGTTCGTTGTGCACAAATGTTCCGAGCCTAATGGCCCGTTTTTCTATTTGTGAACAAGGCAGATGCCAAAATATTGTGTAGTTGTTTGTCAGCATTAGTGTTCCCTCTCATCACATCCGTCCACTTTGGTATGTGGTGGGTTAATTTCCCTTTCTTTTCTTATTTATATCGCCTAGAAGCCGCTTCCATTTTCCTTAGTTGCATGATATGTCATGATATGTACTATAAACAGCTATGATCAAAAACATAGATTTAAACATCCACAGCCATAAATATTCCTTAGCAGATAGGTAAAACCTAATATATAAAGTACGAAAAATGTCATCTGCATCTCAGGCCACTGGGATTAGGATCCCATTATCTAATCAATTTGCAAAGCTGGGCTAAGGAACATTGGTACAATGTGATCGCAGGTCCAGAAGGCAGCTGCACACAACAAGAAAATAACTTCACAAACAACCCTACTGCAGTTTTCAACATGGTGAGCACAAGGGGACGCTGGTAAGTGTGGGGGTTCAGTGTGATGCACCCTGCCCCATTACTGCCTGGAATGGCCATGGTGGTGTCATCAAATCCAACGGCGACGACACAAGCTGGCAGGGGTGGTCATCGTTCTAAAGTTCTCTGTCAATTCAGGGGTGGCCGTCTAGCAGCACTGTATGATACCCTAACCTTGAGCACTTATGATGAGGAGAGGCCCTGCCTCTTTCGGCCGTTGTGCTCCGGTGGTGTGGAGCTCGTCTCTCAAAACCCTTACAACTGTTATTACTCACCACTGTTACTAATTAGAACGAATTGGCATGTTTCAGGACTATCTCAATGGCAGCGGTAGTGCATGAAACTAACAAAGCCCGGCCTCATAGTATGAAATCTGTCATGGCATTGGAAGTATCTTAGCCAGCTGCCCTTATTTCCCCAACTAGCCATCACAATGGTTAAAACTTGGAACTTTTTCCCCCCTCTTCTTTCAAAAGTTTTTTCTGTCCTTCAGTTACCCCTGCTATCCCCTTTATCTTCTTGTGGAAAATACAAATCTCTTGTGCTACCACCCACCATTTATATTCAGCAACTCCTAAAATAGACTAAAACCCAATATTCATCACCCAGTTCTCTCCTGGCGTGAAGTCTATTAATGATATTCTCAGCAGTGCGCATGACTTTCTACAGTTCTTCCCTTAAATGCACACTCTCCTTCCCAAAATCCTACCCACTGCCCCACACACATGCTTGGGCAACAAATACTCACCTTTTGATTCGCCAAGATAACCACATGGACCTGTTCCATGTGGTAGATCTTGTTGCAGCCAGCAATGCATATTACAGGGAAATCATTTCCCATTGCTGGATATGCCAGCTCACGCAGCTCCAACAATATCAATACCTGTTTTATGGTGAGAGCTCTCAGAGATTTTCCTGATACTACCAATCCTATGGCCTCAAACTCCATTAAGACTCCTCCTATAAACGTATCACCTCTATCACTATAAATATACAGTTAAATTTTTTTTAATAGATCCAAATAAATTTTATAGGTAACAATGAAAGGAAAGAAATGCCGCGAGGCAATATTTACATGGAAAAGAAAGGGAAAATACACCCAACACTCACCAAAGCTGAAGGGAGGAGGGCAGCAGCAACACAGCACAATACACAAACAAATAAAAAACAATATTTCGGGTGAAAATCCCCTTTTTCAAGTAAACAGATAGGTGGCTGGTCTTGCGCAAGACTTGCGTAGGACGCAGCCACTCATAGAACGCAACAGACTGTCGGAGGTGGTGGGGGCAGCAACGATAATATAACCACGAGTATATGAAAGATTGAAATGATCCAAAAAAATATATATATATATTAGTTATTAAAAATATATATAAAGAAAAAATATAATTGAAAATTAAAAAAAAAAAAAATTATGAAACTATTGAACTATTGTACTGGCCAGTGGTGGGTGTATAGGGTGAGGATGGAAGATGTTAACGGAAATTAAGGCCTGGGGGATGTCTGGTTTGAAGGATGTGTTGATATGCCAATTCCCACCTGCGGAGTTCAGATTGGGAGGTAGTGTCTGGAAGTACTCTAATGGCTCTTACTGTGAAGCAGTTATTAAGGTCACGGGTGTTGTGAGTACTGGCATGGTGAGCAACGGGGAGGTCCAGGTTTTGGGAGTAAACTGTCTGTCTGTGACCATTCATTCTGATGGATAATGAGTTTGAGGTCAGGCCAATGTAGGAACTTGGACAGTGGAGGCAGGTGAGCTGGTAAATGAGATGGGTGGTTGTACAGGTGGCATGACCTATTATGGGGTAGGTTTCACCAGTTGTAGGATTGCTATAGGTAGTGGTAGGTGGATGCATACCGCAAGTTTTGCAACGGGGTCTCTTACAAGGGAAGGATCCAAACGGTGGTTTAGGAGCATTAGAGGCTTGATATTTATGTACAAGAATGTTTTTTAGATTAGGAGGTCTGCTGAAGGTGACTCGGGGTGTGGTGGGAAGGATAGATGGAAGAATGCGGCGCATTTCAGGAAAGGATCTAAGAAAGTCATAGCCCCCACCACCTCCGACGGTCTGTTGCGTTCTATGAGTGGCTGCGTCCTACGCAAGTCTTGCGCAAGACCAGCCACCTATCTGTTTACTTGAAAAAGGGGATTTTCACCCGAAATATTGTTTTTTATTTGTTTGTGTGTTGTGCTGTGTTGCTGCTGCCCTCCTCCCTTCAGCTTTGGTGAGTGTTGGGTGTATTTTCCCTTTCTTTTCCATGCAAATAAATTTTATTTTATTTATTAAAGAATAGATAATCATTTTATCCTTTTTGATTGGTTGTTATACTATTGTTGTTGGCCAGCTCACCGTCCCTTCATTAAAATCCATAATCCCCACAATTCTCAATTGGTTCATCTTTGGCTCACAGATATGGCATGTCTCAATGTCTATGCAACTAAAAACCTGCTTTATGTCTCACCTGTTACATATCTAAGGTATTTACCAATATAGTGTAGGTGCTTGTTATTGGCCTCCTGCCTTCATCTGCTGAAAGGAACAGTTTATTTTCCCTATAACTCATTTATTTTTTTAAATTGAAGTAAAAAACTTGATAAGTTCAGACTACATGATCCATGCAAAAATTTCGCTGAATATCACAAATACAGAAGCTGGTGGTTTTTATTATGATGATATAAGAACTGCCTCATTTGTAGCTAATGTTTATTTGTTTAGTGTAATGGCTGCTTAATAAAATACATATAACATATTGTGAAACGATTAGGAAAAACCTTTGGATGCATAAAACATGTGTATGACAAACTGTAACTGACTATAACAGAATACAACTAAATTGAACAAAATACACACAGCAGTCCATATCTCTGTGATATGTATTGCTGCGACTATAGCCAGTTAGAAAATTACATGAATAAAATGTTTACATATAATGTTTGTTTAGCAAAACAGAAATGTTTCCTTAACAGGAAAAATATCTGAAAAGCTATATATTGTACCCAAAAAAGTTTATTAATATCTTTGATATGTACTGCTGCTATCTAGTGGCTTATTTCTGTCCTGTCTGATATGCGTGTCTTTCATAGTTACTACTTTTGTCATAAAAGGTTTAAATTAATTTTTTTCTTTTTAATTTATGATGTAAGCAATGTGGAGATCTTAATCTTTAAAATACTACCTCATTTATTAATTTCAGTTAGGTTTCAAGAAAGATAACAGCTTCAGACAAAAAAAAAAAAAAAATAACAATTTTAAAAATACTATACATGATTACGCCTTGTAGGATTTATGGCTATGACGTATTTCTTTATACGTTGTCAGCTGCCAGGAGAGACAGGTCTCGTTCAAATTATTTTTAAGTTGAAGTTGTTCACGAATTAGGCAATGTAGTTTTTTATGTTTAAACAAGTTCAAACTTTAATATTGTCCTTTTTTTATGTTTCCTCACTGAACTACATAGTTAAGTTAGGATATCCAAAGAATGCGAGGGTCTTTTCTTTTAGCTGTCATCTTTTTTTCTGTGGCAACTCATGTATGCATTACACCCTATGCCCATTTTGTTTATAGCTGCATCACCATTGCAACTAAAACTTTCTTTCTTTTTTCCTTGGAGTAATTGATATTAAACTATATTTATGCCTAACAATACAAATATAATTGGGTATACAAAAATAGTATTATTATTATTATTGTCGAATTCTTCCAATCAATGGAAGACATTAAGGAAATGACCCAATCAAGTTTTCTTTGGTACTTCTTATTGTTCCAATAGGCTTTCATTCTTTCAGAGAAAGCTTCTTTGCGTTCTTCTGACTACTTTGATCTGTATTGTTTTTGTTTTTGCTCAGTTATAACTTCCCATTTGTCTATTTTGTGTCTCTTTCTAAGATGTCTGTTGCTCCTATGCTTGCACTTTCAAGCTCCTTCCGAATTTCATTCAGACAAGGTGTTGGATTTTTAAGTGAAGTTACATAATCTATTATCTTTTTTGTCAATCAATTTTCTGGTAACCTCTTAAGGTGACAAAAGAATTTCAGTCACCTTTTCTTGATGTCAATTTCGATGTTTGAGAACTTTTCTGTTGTTTTGTTTGATTGTAGTCTGTAACCATCTTTAGTGAGTCTTGCTCCTAGAATTTTTCTAATCATTTTTCTCTCTACTTTTTTTTTAAATTTCTTTTCTGTTAAGTATTAACGTTTCACTTGCATAGAGGACTGTTGGTTTTATGACTGTGTTGTAGTGCTGAATTTTGGTCTGTCTTGAGATGGATTTTTTGTTGTAGAGATTTTGCACTAACCCTAATGTTTTTTGTTTTTTTTTTTTTTACTTTTTTGAGGCAATTTTGCTGTGAGGTTTTCTCAAGGCCTGTTGGTTCAATGAATTCTCCGAGGTGTTGTAAGTATGGGACCCAGTTGATTATTATTGTTATGGTTATATATTAATTTAACAAACTGTTTCTGTTTTGTCACAGTCTGAAGATTTACTGAGGCACAAAATGAATGTGGACTGTGGTTATTAGCATTCTCAGTATGGATGCTCAGTGTGTCTACACCAAAAGGAATATACTGGATTTGTTGTCACTATTGCTTATTCCTGTAACTTGATCAACCATGTTATCAATTTTTTATCATTGTTTATGCCAACAGAAACAAAAGATCCTTGAAATTGATTTGTTTTCAGATGTGGAAAAGAAGATAGGAAATACAGAAAAACTGACAAACATTAATGATTTTGAAACTGTTCTTAATTTTATGCTGTTACCTGGGATCGTTTAAGTGCTGCTATCAAAATCGTTGAGTGCACGGATAAAAATTTGATGCATTTAACTGAATTATATCAAAATGCAGAGTGCTTTTGAAATCCATGTGATTCCTGTTACAAAGGTTGGTGATGTTGAGTAATGTAGTGGGTGCAGATGTTAATGAAATAAAATGAAAACTAAAGAACTTAGTGGCACAGTTTTTCAGCAAAAGAAAAAATGATAGGGAACTAAAAATCTTTGGTGCTGGAGCATTTTTTGTGAGTGAATGGTTTGCTTACAAAATATCTGGAATTTCTTGCAGATAAAAATAATGTGTGAGATTGTTCAGAAACAGGATTGCATAATTTACAAGTAAGTTTATATAAAGTTATATTATTCCTATAGCAGATGTAACTCTATTTAATTTTTATCACAGTTTTAGCATGGTTTAAATACCATTTTGCCACTGAACCATCCTTCTAATGAAATATAATCTTCACGGGTGTTCAGCCGGATGGTTTCAAAGTAACACGACGTTTCGACAGCAAGCTCGGCTGTCTTCATCAGGTATCAGTGTCTGCTGGCTGTCGTAAGCTGGCTGTCACCGCGTCGACTGACTTAGCTCCTCGACGCACCTCCTTATCTACCTGCCCGCGTGGGGCGTCCAACCAATCAGAGTGCACCCGCCCCACCAGGGAGTGCCAGGGTCCCGGCCAGCTTCTCTCTATTACGGGAAAGAATTCGTTTCACGCGCTTTGAACTCGACCGTAGCGCTCGGTTGTTGTTAGCTTGTCACTACAACCTGTCGGCAAGCCTCTCCCCGGTCTCCTGGGACTAGGTGGACACTGCTACTTCAGTGCAAATGAACCTGGAATGGGAGAGAACTACTACGAGGCTTATCGCCAAATATGACCGGCTGGCGGGCAGCTCACAGGTTTGCAGATCCGCTGAATCTGATAGGGTTGTGGTCACCGGATTGCAACTTGATGAAGCCACTACCTCTGTGCTAGCCCGGGGGTCTAAAATCTGTCCCGGCTCCTAAGCGAATTCCCGTGAAGGAGATGGTCTGCGCGGTAGAACGGGCAGTGCATGACCTACCGGCGGAAGAAGCTGAAGAAATACGACGTGAGACCTGTCGGGTCTTGAAGAAGGCCAAGATACCTGAGAACAACATTACGATAGCAGAGCGGAAGGCACTAGATGCCTTACGCCGCAGAGACGACATAGTCGTTCTTCCAGCGGACAAAGGCAATGCAACTGTCCTTCTTTCCGCCACACAATACGACGAAAAGGTATTGAAATTACTTGACAACGCTTCTTACACTCCACTGGACGCCGACCCTACTGCAAAAGTCGTAAGGTAGATGCTGGCCCTCATCAAGAAGGCCGAACTACCGGAACAGGTGGCCAAGATGATCAAACCACGCGCTGCAAGACCTCCAAGACTGTATGGCCTACCCAAGGTCCGCAAACAGGATGTCCCATTCAGACCTATTGTCAGTGCCATTGGGGCACCAACTTACCAGCTTTCGAAGTATTTGACACGCCTTTTCAGCCCCCTGGTGGGCCGGTGTTGTCATCTCGTGAAGAACTCGACGGAGTTTATAGAGACCATCCGGTCTTTAAAAGTCTCAGACACAGACATTCTGGTCAGGTTCGAAGTGGTATCCCTCTTCACCCGGGTACTGGTGAGGGACACACTGGAGCTGATACACCGCGATTTTGAACCAGCTATCATAGACCTGTTTGAGCACGTACTGACTTCCACCTACTTCATGTATGGAGGGAAATACTTTGAACAGACTGACAGAGTAGCGATGGGGTCGCCGCTCTCCCCAGTAGTAGCAAGGCGATACATGGAAGAGTTCGAGGAGAGGGCACTAGAGAGTGCCACCCACAAGCCATCTTGTTTCTATTGGTATGTGGATGACTATTTTGCTGTGTGGCCACATGGCATCGAGGCACTGCATGAATTTCTCAAACATCTCAACGGGATTCATCCTAATATCCATTTTACGATGGAGGTAGAGGTTGACGGGTGCCTTCCCTTCCTGGACATCCTGGTGAAAAGAAGACCTGATGGTACTTTATCGCACAGCGTGTACCGCAAGCCCACCCACACGGATCATTAGTTGGGTGCAGAGAGCTTTCATCACCCGGCCCAGCGCAACTCTGTGCTGTCCACTTTGGTGCAAAGGGCGAGAGCTATCTCCGACAAGGAGAGCTTGGCTGTGTAATTGAAGCATCTTAGGACAGTCTTCGAACGAAACGGTTATTCCCGGCGGCAGATCGAACGGGCCTTTACGCAGAAACCACCAAGAACACCATCAGAGCAAGAAGAACCTCCAAAAACTCTTGCCTTCCTGCCATATGCCGGAAACACATCAGGAAAGATTGGTAGACTTCTGGTGCGGTTTGGTATTAAAAGTATTTTCCGGCCTCCCGCCAAGATACGAGACATACTGCCCTCAGTCAAAGATGACCTAGGCTTGAGGACCCCAGGCATTTACTCCATACCTCGTGAATGCGGCAAGGTGTACATTGGACAGACCACCAGAACCATTGAAGAGCGCCTTTCCAAACATAAACGTCATCTAAGGCTGGGGCAGCTTGAAAAGTCAGCCCTAGCGGAGCATGCTTTCGACCACCAGCACATGATTGAGTTTGACAAAATGGTAGTGTTGACCAGGGCCTCCACTTTCTGGGACTCGGTCATAAAGGAGGCGTTGGAGATTCGACTGAATGACCAGAACATAAATAGGGACGGCGGGCTCTTTCTGAGCGAAGCCTGGAGGCCCGTTATTAATGACCTCCGATGAGAGCGAAGCAGGACACAACACGCCGTCAAAGCGTCTAATGACACCAGTCGGGCGCCGCGGGTATCCGCGGACTAGCCATCGACCAATCAGGGGGGGTCTCCCACCGGCCGGGACCGCTGGCACTCCCTGGTGGGGCGGGTGCACTCTGATTGGTTGGACACCCCAGGCGGGCAGGTAGATAAGGAGGTGCGTCGAGGAGCTAAGTCAGTCGACGCGGTGACAGCCAGCTTACGACAGCCACCAGACACCAATACCTGATGAAGACAGCCGAGCTTGCTGTCGTAACGTCGTGTTACTTTGACACCATCCGGCTGAACACCCGTGAAGATTATATTTCATCACTACGCCGGGAAAGTCTACACTCACACATCCTTCTAATGACACAAAACAATAAACGAATTCCTGTTGAACAATTTTTGCTTCAGTTGATAAATTTTGACTTAGTTCCTGTAATGGCAACTTCTGCATTTATGTTCTTTCTCCAAGTACAGTGTATAATCTTTGTCCTCAGCATCAAATGTACATGGTAGAATATAGAACTGTATTGAAGGATTGCTACATCTGAGAAAATTACATGAAACAGCAGCAATAACATAAGACACAACAACAAAACAGCAGCAATTGCAACAGAAATATCCACAATGCAAACAGTAACAGATAAAGTTATACCAGCAGTAGCAACAGCAGCAATAGCTGCAACGTTAATGGCAGCAGAAACAGCAACAAAATTAACAGTAGCTCTAGCACAACATTTACAGAATTAGCAACAACAATAGCAGGAAAATTAATAGCAGCAGTAGCTACATAATAAACAACAGCTACAAAATTCACAGCACAAAAAAGAATATTAGCATCAGATAATGGAACAGCAAGAGCAGTCATACCCAGTTATCTATCAGTTAATGAATTAAGTTTTGTTTACACATTTCATTTACTAATAAACAGAAGAGAGTGAAGGAAAGGAAAATGAGAGAATAAGGAGAGAGAAAAGAGGAGGGAAAGGAAGAAGAGGAAAGAGAAGAGAACAGAGAATGGAAAGGTAGAGAGGAAAGAGAAGAAAGGAAAGAGAAGAAAATGGAAAGGAAGAGAGAAAAGAGAAGAGAAAAAGAGTAGGGAAAGAAGGAAGAGGAAAGAGAAGAGAAAAGAGGAAGGAAAGGAAGAGAGGAAAGAGAAGAGAAAAGAGGAGGTAAAGGAAGGAATGGTAGGGAAGGAGAGAGGGAAGGAAAGAGGGAGGGAGGGAAGAAAGAAAGGAGGGAGGTAGGGAAGGAAGGAGGAGGCAGAGAAGCAGGGAAGGAAGAAAGGACTGTAGAAAGAAGAAGGGAAAGGAAAGAGAAGGAAGAAGAGGGAGAGAGGGAAGGAGGGGAGAAAATCGTGGGTTAAAGTGGAGAAAAAGTTTCTTGGTGGCAAAATTTTTTTGAGTGTGTGGGGAAGTAGAGCAAAGCCATATTCTTTTCCTTTATTTTTCCTCCTCCAACTATTTATTAACTCTATGGAAGACCCAGTTACTTGTATTTAATTTTTTCCATCACTCTCTTGCCTTGGAACTACTTTATTATATATTTAACCTAACCTCTGCACATTATCACATTTTCACTTGCACATTGCACACATATTACTTTTTCAACACTAGCTTATCTTGACTTTATAATTTATTTTCATATTCTTCTTTTTCATTTCACTTACTTACCTTATTCCCCTCACTACACATGTTCCATTTTTTCACTAAGCCCTCCCATTCTTAATTCTGCCCAAATACCTCTATCTCATTCTTTTTTCATCACTTGTTTATCTTCAAGCTACCTTTACATGTCATTATATTTCATCACTTGAGCTCATTGCACACAATTATTTTCACTTTCATTTATCCATTATATTATTTTCAAAACATTATACTCAAATTACACAAATTTCATTTTTTTTTTTTTCGCTTTACCATCTCTATTTTTCTTCACTACTTACTTACCTTCATTGTTTAGTTTGAAATGGAGTTACACTTGTCAGGCATAGATGTCAATTAAAAGGGGGGGGGGGAACACTTTTGCCTAAACTGATATCAATTGAGTTCTTGACCGGTGTAGCCTTCTGGTACCCATAATATTAAATAAGTTGGCCATCATGTATTCATATTATAACCCCAGATATGAAGGGTGATTGATAAAAGTTCACTTGACACAGTTTTGAAGAATCACACAATGCTTATATTCTTGAAATTAAGTTAACTTTTACAATATCACTACCAGAAATGTGGATAAAGCATCAAACAAAAGTTTTGTTGAAGATTACTGGTTAAGCATATTCACACAAGAAGACAAACTCACCAAGTCCCCCAACTTTAGCGAATACCCAATTGTTATAGCATGTTGGAAATTGCTGCAACCGCTACCGCTCGTAGCAGTTCACCCCGCTAACTAGCGTGAAGTTACGCGATAACTTTCCGGCAAAAGAATGGGACAAATCTTGGTGGTTGCTTGGACTTTTATAAACTTTGTCAGGTCTATGACGTCAGTAACTTTTTACTTTTGTTAATATCTCCCAAAGTACGAAATAGTTTAATTAGGAATTTATACAAGGGCTTCTTATGATCACATTCTATCTGTTTTAACTTAATTTAGTATTAAAAAGAGTTTCTATAGGCTTATTGTTAAAGTCTCCTACATCACCAGATAGGCACGACCTTATGTGCTGTAACAACAATTAGCGACAATCTAACTTTAAAAACTTAATTATTCTGACAAATGCTTAAACTTTTTACCAAAACCATTATATATTCCAAAATTTAGGCTATCTGCTGATATAAACTTCTCAACTGTATTCATTTTAGTTAAAAAGTTCATTTTTTCTCTTAATTAAAATCACTAATTAAACTTTGCCAAATTAGTTAATTTAGTATCAAAATGTTTGGAACAGTGCTGACTATAGCTTGTGATAAAATTTCAGCTGTAGCCTTACTCAATCCAAAGTTATCTTAAATTTTTTACTTTCCTGATCGCGTGATTCAAAACATGAACAAACCAAAATATCTCTTAAAATAAATTTTTCCTGATATAGTGAATACACTTCAAAATGATTCTAATAATGAGTTTCCACTGTGGAAATAAATGCAGGAAAATTCCTTCCAGTTGAAAATTACTCTTCTCGAAATTTCTATGTCCAGCATAAGCGACATCAAATTCGATCTATAGACTATGTTATTGCTGGGGCTGGCTAGGGGGAGTGCCTTACACACTACTGAAAATGAATTATGTGAATGTGGTGAGCTGCAGGACACACATCTTCTGGTATGCAGGAATCTCCCTGAAACCTCCACTATTGACAACCTTTTTAGGGCAAATGAGAAGGCCATCAGGACTGCAGACTTCTGGTCACATTGCATTTAATTGTGTTCTATAGTCCATAAGCTTAATATCAATTAATTAATTTTATTTTTTATGTTTCAAGTCGTAACGTCATGTCATTGACATGAGAAATAACAAAAAATAAATAAAATAAAACTTTTAATCATATTCAAATTACACATATTTCTTTTTTCCCCTCACGATAGCACTCTCCACTTAAAATAATCCACACATACTTATCTGCATACCACATACATAGCTGCAATATAGGAAATCACAGGGGTACACATTCAGAGATGCTTCTTTATTCAGTTTCATAAAGTACAATATAATTT
Organism: Vandiemenella viatica; assembly: GCA_031002005.1. Lineage (NCBI taxonomy): Eukaryota > Metazoa > Arthropoda > Insecta > Orthoptera > Morabidae > Vandiemenella > Vandiemenella viatica. The sequence goes on along the minus strand of JARYHS010012819.1, from coordinate 17,771 downwards.
TACAGATGAAATTTAAAAAAATTACCATCTATATATTAATAATATAGTAATACTTAATTAAATTATAATGGAGTGCATGCTCCGGTGGCAATTTCCCTAAAAACCCATCTTCCCCTTACCTGCACCCACCTACATTTGCTGTCGGCAAATTTTAACTTTAAATTCTTTCAGCATTTTTGGTAAATTATTCATCACTTCTCCTGGTAACTGATTACAAACCCTGACACCCTTCCCCAAAAAAGAGAATCTTCCCACACCCTTGTGCCTGAAATCCAGTGCCAGCTTGTGGTAATGGTCATCTTTTCCATGCATTACTTTTAATTACTACGCCAATATCTTTCCATGTCTCATCACCAATATAGGACTTGTACCATCCACTCATCAAAATATTAACTTCAAAACAATTCCATTTGTATTTTTGTTGGAACAAAAAAATTAGCTCCTTAACCATGACACTTAACTTTTGAAATTTTTTTAGAGAAATGTCCAGAAAAATGTTTTTTCAGCACATACGTATTATTCATTGCACTCCTGCTAGATAATTTTAAGGCACTTGTAGGAATAAATTATTGTGAAGAAGCAATGGTGAATATAAAAATTGACCAGGAGAAAGGAGATTAAATAAAAGTCTTTTAAATATTAATTAACTGACTTCTAATAAAAATCTCATTGTAAAGAGGCACATGTTCAGTTCCTCTACAGTGTTTTATAGAAAAATAATCATCGGTAGTCTCTTGAATTTGTTTATTAACATCATTGACTTCCTACTGTTTACATTACAAAATACATAATTTTAATTACTGTAAAAGTCATGTATGCAACAGCAGATTTCAGATTGTAAAAAACACTGGTAAATGGTAGCTTCTAGTACCAAATAAGTTTTGTGAAGAACTCTCACATCCATCAAAATATGCCAAGTGCAGGTTATTTTCTTTTTAAATTATAAAATTATTTTAAACCAGTGTAAGCCTGTGACCATTTTTGTGTATCGTCACGGGTCAAGAATAGTTCCAGTTATTATGGTTAATGATTATAACAGGTTGACCTGACCTGACTGTGTTTCACCCTCAGGGTGAATAAAATCTCTTTAAGCTTGAAGAACTCAGTAGTATTAATAGATTTTAGACATAGACAGGGATGACTCTGCTATAACATAATTGTTTCAAAGGTTGTAGACTCAAACTTGCTGAAATACAAAATTGACTTGTATTTGACACTAAAAGTTCAATCTGCGAACTTTGAAGAATTCCTGTTTGCTTCAAAAGTATCATGTCGTTTTTGATTCAGGCTGGACAAACATTCATAATGCAATCCATGGTCATATTTTGTGACCAGAGAAATTAATACAGATTCCAGATTATTAAATAGTTTAACAACTCCAAAAAAAGTAATTGCCAGAATACTCAATTTGGTAACATATTTTTACTGATGCCCACTTTAAATAACCTAATAATTCACATGCAGCAAATACCAGGGCCCGTTTAAGGCTACCGCAAGAACTGCAGTAGCGGGGGGCCCGAATCTTCAGGGGGCCCCACCAAGATCCCCTTAAAAGTTTGTCCTTACCTAACAAACAATTTTCATGCTAAAATAAATATACAAATTTAGCATGTTAAGAAGCTGCATTCACAATAGACATTTCCAAGGCGTGGACACCTACGAGAAGTCCTTCATCAGATTTAGTTTTGAGAAAGTCGTATCTGATGTAATTACAATAGTCCTATATATTTAAAGGCGTGTGTTGCTCTGAACCTGTTTCAGCAATTTATGTAATTTCGTTCGAATAAACTCATTCATCTTTTGACATTTCATATAAAAAGTTATTGAATTAAAATGTGTATGCCTGCTCACGTATCTCCATCCCCATAAAACTATATGTACTAGCAAAGAAAGGCAAGAAAAGAAATGTCATATACAAAAAGTGTATTATAAATACAATAATAGCTATAAAATTGAATAAAAGAATAATTTCATTTGACAAAATGGGCAGCAGGGCTTAGATAGAAATGAAAGTGACAGTAGTTGGGAGATCCATATGAGATGCATTGATAAAACTCGGCGAAGTTGGTCCCGTTCAGCTAATACTGAATAAACTGCTGGCCCATTTGTACACAGATTTAGAGAAACATCAGTGCGTCTCTATTATCGAAAGTGTCGGCAAAAGTACATCTAGAAATGAAGTAGGGGGGCCCTGAAATCAAACTTCGCAGGGGGCCCCAAAATTCCTTAAGCCAGCCCTGGCAAGCACAAATAAAGACCATTAACGAAAGTGGTCAGTAAAATACATAAAAGCAAATAAACCGTAATCCATAAACTTTGGTCAAACAGCAACATCAGAGAAAGTTTTAAATACATTCAAATTTAGCTTAGGCTGGAATGACAATTGGCATTCATGGTTAAAACAGAGACTATGAGTAATTTAAATTTTTTCAAACATTTTTTAATGTTACTGTTATCAGAGACATATTATGAAAAGTAGTTTCACATTATTTGGGTGTAATGTTTTTCCATATATTTTTTAAGATTGAGATGCTATGAAAAGCAAATATAGTGAATGTATTATGGCAATTAACTTCATAGCAGTTGCTGAGCTATCAAACTGTGACCATAACCTCTCATTTATAAAAATATGGTTGTTGTTAATTTCCGAGTAAAGGCTGGCACATAATGTCACTTTTCTGTAGCCAATAACTATTGAGATGAGTAAGCTTAGGAAATCATATAGTAGATACCCCAACCTGTATGAAACAAGAAAGTAGGGACCAAATACAGAATCAGCATTGTCATTCTCTGAAAACTCCAAACGTAATCTATATTTAAAAAAAAAAAAAAAAAAAAAAAAAAAAAACCAAGACTACGACGACGAAGATTGACCAAAGGTTTTAGTAAAAATTCATGAAATTTTATACACACCGAAAGTCGAACAAATTTTAATACTGATTTTACTTGAAAAATAGTTTTAGTGGATTCACAATGAGAAAAGGTCTTACAAACAAGGGACCATGGCTCAGTTCGGGGTGGGGGGTGGGGGGGTTAGCTGGAAGGTTACTCTGGGCTATGTGGGGGGAGGGGGGGGGGTTCTGAACCAGGCCATGTAGCTATCCTTTTATAACATTTTTCACAGTTAAAATGAGGAACTGAACTCACAACAGCATGTGAATATTTATTTCCCTCCGTTAATTATCTCCGTATGTAATTTACAATAGTTTGACAAGAGAAAACAGTACAAAATGCCAAGGGGAAAAAAGCTACATGTTATGTGGGGGGAGGGGGGGGGGTAAAGCCAAAAGCCACGTGGGGCTATGTGGAGAGGAGGGGGAGGGGGTTCGCAGGAGGCCAAAATAGAGCTACGTGGCTTATGCACGCTCCCCAAGCACCTACAGTAAAATTCAATAGGTGTAGAATTTTGTGTTTAAATGAAATACTCTTGCAAGTAAAATCACAATAGCTGCGGCAACAAGAAAAGTAAAATGCTGGTAAACAACAGTTCACAATAATAATAATGAAATCTGATTTAGTAAATACAGACCAAAAATTAGTTACCATCATTAGTCACCCTGGTTTACTGTGCTTGCCAAGAAAAATAAGACTTGGTGCCTTAATAGAAACTACATATCTAGAGGGCACATGATATATTGTAATCTACTGTAAACAAGACCAGGTTTTGTTTCTTTATAGACTCTTTTATTGTGATTGTGTATGTATATCTATTACTAGCCACTATATATCATTCTCGTGCAAAATCAGCTGTGATTCCAGGCATCTCATCTCTGTGATCTGTGAAATGGAAGAAAATTATCTTTATTTTTCTTTATATTCAAGGTTATTATTTACAGAGTTGGTTTCAAATCATTACAATGTAATACTTCTTTATTAAATGATGTCGGTGAAGATTTGACAACACACAAAAAATTATCTATTATACCAATTGTAGTATCATAAGTATACATATTAATAGGACTGTTAGATCACTTCATAAGTGGAAATTAACTAACTGAGCCAGTTAAGGATTCTTCAAATGATTATCTTCATTGTACTGTATCAATAAACTCTTTAATATTTATCATGAACACTAAGAGGCCAATCTTAATGTAACAGCTGCCAGTGTAGAGCAGAATAACCACACCTGCAATTGAAACAATGCTGGTGAGGCTTCAAGTACAAACGTTTCATATACTGTAGAACTCCAATTATCTGAACTACGACTATCCAAATCGCCGAATATCCTAATCACTTTTTAGATATAGGAGAGTGGATGGTGTGTAATTCGTCAGACCCTGGGTATGAAATTCTAAATGATGTTGAACTTATTGAAAGTGTGAGAGGAAAAAGTGTTGAAGAAAAATATTAACCTTAATGTCAAAGTAGAAGCAGGCACGGGATGATCAGCTTGTGAAGCATTTGCCGCCTTGAAACTGCGTTGAAGTGGATAGAGCGTCAACGCGAGTGTGACCTCATGCAACTTCTCACTGTCAAGTGGATAATACAGTCAAACAGCTTATTATGACCGAGATGTTCAGCAAGCAATGACTTTTATTTACAGTACAGTACGTACATACTGTACAGCACTTAACATGTAAAAGTGTCACCTTTTCATTCAATAAATCAAAAGCCCTTTGTCTTTAAAAAATAGTTTTTCTCCCATTTTTAACATACAGTAATTTATTAAAATAGACCCTTTTTCAGAAAAAATCCAATTATCTGAATTTTTTATTATCCGAATGGGGTCTGGTCCTAATTGAAGATAATTGGAGTTCTACTGTACAATTTTTGTAATTTTCCCAAACAATTTTGTTTTTAATTTAATCAACTATTTCAGAAATAGTGCTGTAGATTTTGTTTTTGAATCCACTAGGAAAGTGAATAATAGAAAAAGTTACAAGAGTCTTATACAAAATTCTTGAAAATACTGAAGAATTTGTTCCATATGCAATTAATCAATTGTTATTTTTATTAATATCTTTGTAGTTCACATGGTAAGTCTATGTTAATTTCATATCTGGTGCCTCAATACTTTCACTGCAAAATGTTCTGGCCTTTTAAATTTTATTCATGTGTCATGAAAATAGAATAACAAAAACTGGGGAAGTCGGATTATCTTGGTGGTCATATCTACCTTTCCAATTCAAGCTAAATCTAAAAAAAAAGTTCCAACACCTACTGAAACACATTGGAATAGTCAAAAAATAAAAAATAAAAAAATAAATAAAAATAAAATGAAAAAAGAAAGAAAGTGAATGCATTACGTTTTTGACAAAACAGTGTATCTCACTTGGCATTTTAGTAACTTTCCAGGCTCAAACATTATTATGATAATGGTGTTGGGCTACAACAGGATGTGTCAATTGTGGAGGCTAAATTCATCAGCCAAACTTTGTAAACTGTGTCTCATCCATCCACAAAAAGCAGCACAAGAAATGAATGTTGTTCATCAAATGATTCATCTTTAATTGTAATATCAATAACATAGAAGTCATTAAAAGCCTTGTTTGAATTGATACCAGTAAGCATGTAATCAGTTTGAATATAAGCATGTAATTGCTCATGTTATTCTATCATCCACACAGACCAATGACATATACCAAAATGAAGAGCTGCACTTCTTGTTGTCAAGCTGTATTTATTTAAACAGGGATCTCAATATGTGTATCAATGGTCTATGGTAATTGATAACAAGTTCCGAAATCTCTCAGTATTTATCCCTAAACACTGACAATGGATATCTTTGAATATTCTCGGCTTGCAAATAAGAGGCATGAGAGTGACAGTGATAGCAGCTCTAAATTGTGCCTAATTTTCTAAGCTACAACACTTGAAGCAAGTGATCGGTCAATCAGACATCAACTGTATAGCTGACCTCACATACTTGCATACAAAACAATTGCCTCTCTGTTGAATGACATGCTATGCAATTGAATGATTGAGTCTCGCCTATATGAGAATAGAAGGAAAACTTACAGATTAAACTTACAGATCTGTCCTGGCTCCACTACTTTTCAACATCCACACCACAGACTTCCATCCACTACGTCTCTAAAGTTTATATACGCTGCTGATACAGTCATGACAACACAATCTAGCAACTTCAAAACATCTGAAGAAATTCTCGCAACTGACCTTCACAAACTTAATGAGTACTTCAACACTTGGTGCCTGAAACTGAATATAAATAAGACAGAGGTCAGCTCTTTTCAGCTAAGCAATAGAAAAGCCTGCTATAGACCTCAAATAAAGTTTAGAGACCAATTACTGAAGTACAATCCTTATCCAAAATATCTAGGTGTGGTTCTTGACTGGTCATTGACATATAAGGAGCATATCCAAATAACAGCAGCAAAATTAAAAATTTGAAATAACATCCTCACAAACTTTCAGAAACGGGTTGGGGAGCACATGCTGCAGCTCTCAGAACATACCGAGCGTGGTGGTGTAACGGATAGCGTTCTGGCCTCGCATTCGGGAGGACGGCGGTTCGAATCCCCGTCCGGGCATCCAGATTTGGGTTTTCCATGGTTTCCCCAAATCATTCCAGGTGAATGCCGGGATGCTTCCTTCAAAAGGCCATGGCCGAATTCCTTCCCATTCCTTGCCCCCATCCTTTCCCATCTCTAAAGACCACGTTGTTAAAAAGGGACGTTAAACTGTTAAAAAAAAAAAACTCAGAACATCAGCTCTTGCTCTGGTGTACTCAACTGCCGAATACTGCAGTCACACAAAAAAGATCGACGTTCAACTAAATGACACAATAAGAACAATATCTGGAACTGTTATATCTGCACCTACAGACTGGCTGCCTGTACTCTCTAACATCGCCCCACCAAGTCTCCCAAGACAAGAGGGTTTAAAAAAGGAATGGCAGATATGCATACACAAAGGTCCAAATAGAGTCAAATCTAGATATTCAACGTGGAAGTTTGATCAAGAGTTCGTCCAAAATAATTTCAACATAGGCGAAGCATGGTGCACTGACTGGACAAATTCCAACCCCAACAAACATATGATAATCCAAGATGCTACACAACAGCCTCCTGGATTCAACCTTCCTAGGAAAACCTGGACGGCACTGAACCGAGTGATGCAACTACTGGATGTACAAGTGGGGAATGACAGAGAACCGTTCTTGTGACAGCGGTAACTACGAGCAAACCATTCACCACATTGCCATGGAAAGCCCTCTTAGGAGATTCAGTGGAACAATAGATCATATTCATGAAGCAACCACAGAGGGAATTGAATGGCTACAATCGTTGGACATCAGTCTGTAGTAATAGTTATATTTATTGAAATTTAATGTAGCTACTGTTTTTGTATTTCTGCCATATGAAATAAATAAATGGCTTACATATTTTGTCACTGAATAAAATTTTCTAGGGTAGCTAGCCGAGATAGTCTGTCAATCGAACACATTGTTTCGATGGTCGCAATCTCTGCCGCCAATCCAATGGTGTGTTCGGTCGCAAAAATTTTATTTAATGACAATGCCGAGCAAACTTCCAGTCATGTATTTCGTCATTGCGACACAAATGCCAGCTTTACTGTGTGAATTTATGCCTTCCAAGTGACCATGCTTTGATAAATAATATGAATTCACAACAATTAAAAAACTTGATAATCATCAAATTTTTCAAAATTTTCACTGTTTTGGTTGGAAAGTTAAAGAGGAAACTAGATACAACGTATAAAAAAAGAACCTTTTTTTTTTACTATTTTTCTGCAGGGCAGTTGTACGGTCAGCAGACTATATTTTCCAGTGAAATTTCATCACAATTGTTGCAAATTTGGCGGCACATGTGGAAAAACATAAAAATAATAACGGTTCTGTTTTTAACATTTTTACTATAAAACCATATGAACTAATTTTGTTGTCACTTTAATAATACACATTTATTTTATTTCATACCTGTTTATGTCTGTAGAATCCTTGTAAATTTGTCTCTCAGCTGTCTGGGTGACAACTGACTCCAGCCATGGAAGTCTACGATTACACTCCTTGTGAAACTGTTTTATGCTGGTTACTCTCTCACTGCATTATCTGCCTTTTAAAAAAATAGACACCTTCTGAAAATTCCCTCTCTCTCTCGTTTTTAATTTAAATATCAAATATTGTGCCTTTTCCTGGAGATCTTTAATAAATATAGCAAGTCTCCAGCAATTTTCAATAAGTAATCTTAATCGACAATGTTTAGATGATTTTAATTTAATTAATTTTGGACAGTGAAAAACAAAGAGATATAAAAGTTTATGATGCAATGAATGAGTAAGCTTGTCACTTTAGATATCTAAATATCAGTTAAATTTGAAGAACTTACCACAGTTTACGATAATACCAAACAAACAATAATAATAATACTGAAATAAATAAATATAAATAAAATAACAGTCAAACAAAAATGACAGAATCCTAAAGTTAAAATATTTTGTTCTCATTAGAGTATGCTGAATAATGGCAACTTATATACAATTGTATAATGTCAGTCAATTGGAAGAAGGAATTGAGAGGAGCATTGGAACAACATAGACATGGATGGTTGATAAAAATCAATAATACATATTTCAGTAACAATGACATTCACAAAATTGAAGGGAGGATGGCAACAGCAACAAAAACACTCAACAAACATGAAAGAAATGTGATATTTTGGGCTAAGCCCTTCTTCAAGAAAGTAGAAACATGTGAGTCATATCAATGGATTAAAGTTACAGTGGTGTAAATACTTCCTTGTAAGTCATCTTAGCATTGTTTTCTAGAAATTAGCCCAAAAGACATTATAATAAATTTGGGAACATAAATGCTATCATGTTAGGGATATCACCTGGATCCAAATTTAATATAAAAAATTGGCTGAATTGAATCTGTATGATGGTTACAATTTTGTGCTGACAAGAAACTTCTTAAACCACCGTTTATTAACAAAGCCAATAAATTACTGTCTGCAACTTATACCAGTGTATTCATTATCAACGTTGGTATAACATATACTTGCAAACCTTAAAAAAGGCCTTTTTTTTGCTGTCTTTAGACTGGTTTGATGCAATCATCCATCCTTTCCTATCCTGTGCTAACCTCTTCATCTCTACAAATCCCTTACAACCCACGTCCTCAATTATCTGCTTCATATATTGTAATCTCTGTCTTTATTCTTATTAAAAATGTAAAAATAAGTAATTGTTATAAAAAACAAAGACAGAACAAATGTTCATTAATTACTTGGTTTTGGATCAGTTATTATTTGTGTACAATATTATATGACATTTACAACAATTATACTGTAATCATTGAACAACCTTGTTTCAAAATTACACACCCATATATACCCATAGTTCAGCAGACAATGCCGGCAGCCGGCCACTGAGACAGGATCTCCTGTCACAACCACTACAACATGACATCGAGGTGCTCCAACCAGGCCACTGCCTCCGGCGTGGACAAATTTAACACATCCAGACTACCAGGAAAGGCACACAGTGGACAGTCCGGCACAATGTGCGACACAGTTTGTGAAACTTCACCGCAGTCACAGCACGGAGAATCTGCCCAGCCCCAAGTGTGGAGAGATCAAGTAATTCTTCCCATACCACATCAATACAATATAATTTGCACCAAATTGACTGTGATAAGTTGAATCCTGGTAGTTTTGAGCAGGGATTGGTAATTTGCACTATGCCCTGTGGTGTTGATGATGTCTATTCCGCTGTCCAGCTATTTGTAGGACTGAAGGAGTTAGATGTTACACTGACAGCCATCTTCCAGGCAGGGCGATGTGACTATCTCCATAGATGAGAATAGAACTCTCGACCATAGTTTTATTAGAACCTTTTGCCTTCTCATGTGAGGTGGTGGTATGTTGCTGAGCACCAGCAGCCACTGGATAGGTGTAGACAATGTGAGCCAGTTATGATGTGCATTGTTTGGTGAAGCTGAACGTCCACCAAGTTGGTGTGAGAGCTATTAAGCCATATGCTGGAGCAGTATTCAGCTGTGTAGTAAACCAAAGATGGAGCTGTTGTTCTCAATATATTTGCATCAGCTCCGAATGAAGTTCCTGCAAGACGCTGAAGTAAATTGTTCTGACTTTTAAGCTTGGCAGCTGTATTCTGTAGGCGAATTTTGTAAGTTAGGGACCTGTCTAATGTGACACCCAGGTATTTTGGGGTACTGTTATACTTCAGCAACTGGCCTCTGAACAATATATTTTTCTGGTAGTTCATTTGTTTGTTGCTAAGGAGGAATGTAGCTATTTCTGTTTTCTACAGATTAGGATGAAGGCGCCTCCAATGAAAGTAGGCATCCATTTCCTGAAGGTCATGAGTGAGGAGTTTTTCAGCCTCTGTGAAGGTAGTTCTATGCACTGTAAGACTGATGTCATCAGCATATATAAATTTGAAAGATACTGTGTCTGGCAGGTCATGAGTACATAAATTAAATTATGTAGGGAAGAGAACTGAGCCTTGTGGTAGACCATTATTTAGCTCATGAAATTTGCTCCTCCTAGATCAGTGAACCAAGATAATTATTTGGAATGAGAAACAAGGCTATCACAGTGTATTTTTGATATGAAATCTTACTGGGTTCTCCGCCGGATAGTATAATCGAAAGACAAGCTTTCAGCAGCTTACTCTGCCACCTTCGTCAGGTTCTTGGCGGCTTGCTCTGCCACCATCGACAGGTTTGATAATGACAGAGCAAGCCCCCCGAAAGCTTGTCTTTCGGTAATACTATCCAGTGGAGAACCCGGGAAGATTTCATATTAATTATATGGTATCTCCTAATTTAAGTAATTTCAAGAGAAAGGGAAAAAAGTCATTGATGGGAGGTCTATCATGCCTCCAATTTCTATAATTGCACTTTGTTATTATGAAAGTATGCTAGAGACGATGGTCTACCATTATATTCAAGTCCAAAATTAAGCACAGAAAATGGCATCTCTTAATAAACAATCTCCTCGATCTTTACAGTCTATTGTGGTTTAGTTTTTCTTTCCGCATGTGATAATGTGTTCCCAATGGATTTGATTTTGTTGTGCCCCAGTTTGATTAACATGAATCAATTGAATTTCACAACAAGGTAGTATACGTCATGAGGAGTATAAATCCATCTATCCTTTGCATATAATTTCACTGATCCAAATTGTAGGGCATTTGGAACCCAAGAGAGGTAACTTATGATAAAATTGTAATCAGTGATTTTATCTTCAATTTTTAACTCAGTTTTTTATATCACATGTTGAAGGAAATATACGTTCCTTTTCTGAGAAAATCTCTTCCAATTCAGGCTTCCATTCATCAGAGGTCTTAAAATTGTATAATATAGCTTAAATACTTTCTTCATAGTTCCATATTTTAAAAAAAAAAAAACAAAAAAAAAAAAAAAAAAAAAAAAACAACTTATACTGAAGCATGGAATGAGTCAACACGCTGTAGTTGTTTATAAACACAATGATGTAAGAATGACTTACAGCACTTTGCTGATAAACACAGCAGGTGTTTCATTCATCACGAAAGCTTCCACTGCTTCCTGTTGACAATTGAATAAAGATCTAACCCACTTCACATGTCCTATTAAGAGATTTATTTACCTATATCTGTTTTCTGTGTCTCCTTACACCACTGTGACTTTAACTCATCCATACCTATTTCAGCATTGAAACACCTATATTAAGGTTTGGACCCTGTTGGTGTGTTGGTGTACAGGAAATGTACAAAACTTGCAAGAAAAAATCGATTAATTGAAAAGTGGGGGTAAAGAAGAGAACTGAAATTATTTGAAGGTTTTTTTTTGTGATTAATGCAACACCTTGCATGTCAAGCCTTTTGGTGAATACTAGTTGTCTGCAATTATTCACACGTACAACTTACAATTTTTCTCACAAGACACACAGTGGCGTAGCTAGGTCAACAAGGGTCCCGGTGCAAAAAATTTATTTTGGGCCCTCAGGCCAGATGGGCGACTTTTTTTTTTGCTTTGTGTTGCTGGTAGGGGCCCCCAGAGCTGAGGATGGGGGCCCTTCAGTTGTGCTTAGGGGCCCCAGAGCAATGGTTGCGGGCCCCACTCAGCAGTGAGGGCCCTTAGTGAGGGGCTTCCTGGGGCCCCGTTAGACGACTGGTCACCAGTTTGCCATGAAGGCTTGTGGGTGTGGGCCCTCTCAACCGCGCTTGGGGGCCCCCTGAGCGTAGGGGCCCCGGTGCACTGCACCGCCTAGCCCCATAGTAGCTACGCCCCTGAAGACACATTCTCTTGAGTACACTCTTTGATATACAGTAGAATCATAATTTGTCTATAGCACAAATGTCTCACATACTGTATAAATATATCTGTATAAATAAGTAGTCCTTATAGTGTTGAACTAGTCTCCTTGAGCTAATATAAGGAACTTTTCACTATTTGGGTATATCACGTATTGCATGTGAAACTTATAGCTCGCGCTCATTTGTGGGAAGAGAAACAAGATTTCTCACAATTTAAAGAAGACCAAATAAAAAAGTGCTAACTCGTTACCTCCATTCTATTAATATTGATGAAATTTAATTTTATTGCAATATGACAAACACTCTGGTGGCAATTTCCCTACACACACATTTTCCCTCTTTCTTATATCCACCTACTGTTGCCCTCAATGAGGTATAGTTTTAAATTATTTCAGCTTGTTTGGTAAATTATTCATGACTTCCCTTGATGATTTATTCCAATACTTGACTCCTTCCTTACCTACAAAAGAAATTTTCCCTTAAGCCTGTTGTATTTTTGTCTTTTCTGTGTGTTCGTGCCCCACATCCATCATCTAAAGGTAAGTGGTGGCTCATTTCCCTATCCTAATATATATATGGCAGTATAGAAATGCTACAAGAAAGAAAATGAAAGATTAATGAAAGGATGGAAACAAATAATAGCTTTAGACATTGATAAAAAACATTTTACAGACAAACCGGCAGTATTGGACCATATCAGGAACTTCTATCAGACCTTATACAGAAGGCAAGATGAAAATCCTTTAAAGACATCAAGCCCAGACTCACCAATTCCTGAAGTCCTCCCATCTGAAGTTAGAAGGGCAGTGCGTGAAATGAAAAAAGGATCAGCTAGTGGTTATGACGGCCTATCTATTGACGTACTCCAATTGACCGAAGAAGCAACTTACAGACACCTAGCTAAGGTGTTTTCACAATGCCTCGAATAGAGAAATATCCCATCCAGCTGGAACAAAGCAATGATTGTGTTCTACACAAAAAAGGCAGTCGTTACAATATTAAAAACTACGACCCTATCAGCCTCCTTCCTATCATATACAACGTGTTTACAAAGGTCATCAATAACCTGAGCCGTGCTCGGCTCGCTTTGTTAATTTTCCCCGCCCTCGATTGTCTTCTGATGCTCGTTCCTGCAGAGCCTGCGTGCTAGTTTCGCTCGTGAGAGCGCGCTGTGGCTCTGGTGGTGCCCTCTACCGGCTCATGGAGTTGATTTTCGGGGACACGAAACCGGGAAGTCAGTCGGTCGGCAGCAGCGGATTGGTTCGTTGGGCCTGATATATTCCCTAATTGACTGCGACATTAGAGGTCTGCTGGTATAAGCGAGGACTTGTAATTTTACCTGGCGGCCTGGAAGTATCACATGATGTGGATTTGTGACCCGACCGAGACCGATCCTCGCTCGCAATAATCGAGGGAATTCCTCCGCTGCGCTCTATGTTCGTGAGCGGTTTTCCCCCGATTGGGGAGCACGGCAGCGAGCGGGGCTGGCGGTGGCTTCGAGGTGATAAATTGCCATTTTCTAGCACTGTCAGGTATTTGAGGTAGAATACCTGATGATTCCAACTACAAAGTGCGTCGCTTAGCCTACAGCATTCTTGTTAATTGTGCTTAATAATTTTGTTACGGGAATGGACAAAATTCCACGATATGCGGTGCTAATCGTTCCCACTACCTTATCAGTGTGTGTGGGTGGTAACGATTTATGCGCCAGTGTGTTCACACTATAGTGTGTCAGAACCTTTTGGTAAGAACTTGATTCTTAAGGTTAAACTGAAGGACGCTAAGGTAAACTGATTCCTGTTTGTTTAAAATAATTGCTGTATTTTGCCTCCTGTGTACAATTTTGTGTTTTGTACTAGCTGTAAATTTGTTATATGATGGTAAATTGATAAGAGCCTGGCCCTGTTATATTACGTTTACAAGCACGTAAGGATTTCTGTTTAGGTGTTTAATGTAAGTGGAGGTAGGGATATTCTCATGGCTTAACAAGCATGTCATTGCATTAACATATATTTGTATTGGTACAGTATTTATTAAGATCATAATCTGCAAGATCGAAGCTTTCTTATGTATTATATTGTATTATACTATTTGTGATATTCTGTATAATAAGTTTAATCGTTGACCATGGTTCTTGTAATAAAATGTTTGAACAAGGTTTGCACTTTATAACCATGCTCCCACATGCTTCCCACTGAGTCCTTAGTGGCAACCACACATATCATAACCGCATCAGTTCCACCTTGGACACAGTGCAACCAATTGAACAGACCGGCTTTAGGCCAGGATTCAACACAGTAGATCACATCCAAGTCATCCACGAAGTAATAAGTCGAGCAAATGAATACCAGATGCCACTCTGTTTGGCCTTTATCGATTTTGAAAAAGCTTTTGATTCAGTCCATCACTCAGCAATCATGCAAGCCCTTTTAGAACAAGGAGTGAATCCAGGTTATATCGACTTACTGTACAACATCTACACCACTTACACTGCCTATGTCAACATCGCTGAAGCCACCAAAGAGTTCCCAGAAGATAGAGGGGTAAAACAAGGAGACTCTATATCCCCCAAACTATTCACATCAGTCCTGGAGTTGGCAATGTCAAAAATCCAATGGCAAAACAGAGTGTTGAGATTAAATGGAAGAAATCTCAACAACTTAAGATTCGCTGATGATATAGTTTTACTCTCAAACAGTCTGGAAGAGCTCAAAGAACTGATAAATGAACTAGAGGCAGCGTGCAGTGAAGTGGGCCTTAAAATAAATATATCAAAAAGCAAAATCATGCAAAACAAATGGGCAGAAAGAGATAAAGACAAGGCAGACACGAAAGATTCTGGTATTGATTCCGTAGATCAATACATCTATCTTGGCCAACTGATCAATATGAATGGCGACTCAAAACCTGAGATCTACAGATGCATAGAGCTGGGCTGGAGAGCATAAGGAAGAAATTCCATAGTTTTTAAATCAAACATGCCAGTACATCTTAAAAAACAGGTATTTGAACAATATGTATTATCAGTCATCACAAATACCTGCCAGACTTGGACCCTAAACTGTCACATGAAGCAAAAACTGAGAACTACCCAGCGAAGTATGGAAACAATGCTATGGGTTTACAAGAAGAGACAGGAAAAGGACCATGCACATTTATTCAATAATGAAAATGATAGACTTCTTATAAAGAGTAATAACCCAAAAATGGCAATGGGTTGGTCATATTGCTCACAAAAGAGATGACAGATGGACTACGGCAGTACTGGATTGGATAACAAGAAACTTGAAAAGAGCAAGAGGAAGACCCCCGGATCACTGGGATAACGATATACGTCGAGTTACAGGCGTGAACTGGAAGAGAGTTGCTGAAGATTGATTAACCTGGAAAGAACTACAGCAAAACTATGTAGAATTAAGTTGTAATATATAGCTCATTTGGCTTAAAGAGGCTACAACCTGGAATAACGATTAATAAAGCTGTAATGTATATATATATATATATATATATATGAAGGGATAGTGAAATGAACCACCACTTACCTTAGATGATGGTATCATGGGGTGAACACATAAACAAACACAAAACACAGGAAAAACAATGAATATTTCGAGACTTAGCTCTTTGTCAACAGGAGAAAATCAGTCTCCCACACCACCCTCCCTCCTTCATTTTCTCCTGTTGACAAAGAGCTAAGTCTCGAAATATTCATTTTTTCCCCTGTGTTTTGTGTTTATTTATGTTTTCACCCCATGATACCATCATCTAAGGTAAGTGGTGGTTCATTTTTGTAAATCCATTCACTAATTAGCTCCTATTATTTCCTGGTAACTATATATATATATATATTTCTGTCCCCTTCCTAATTTTTTTTTTTTTTTAATTTCATTCTGAATCACCTACTTATTCCACCAATATCTGTCACCTTGAATCTGCATTATGGGCAACATCCTCTACAAAATTCATGCACTAAACTTTAACCAATCAGAGATACCAAATCATTAGAACTATTTTTTTAAAAAAAAAAAACATGTCCAGTTTTGAGTACTAAACACACCAGAGCTGCTCAACATGTTACACACCTGGTATTGAGGCGACATCCAGGGCGTAGCTTGTAAAATGGAAAAACCTCTATGTCAGTGCCGTTGACAAGACTGAGTGTCCGTAGGGAGGTCATCTGCAGTACGCTGTTCAGTCCAGGCTGTAGCAGGCGATGAGACAACCCATCCAGCACCAACGTCCGTAGTTTTCTAACCTGGGTCACGTGCAATAGTGCTTGTCCACGCAGTGCTCTACAGTTAGTCAAGTCCAGCCTGTGTGAGCAAAGAAAAATATGCACTCCTTTTATACACAAGATATGTATATATGGGAAGGCAGTAATAACAAGTAATTGTTCCACTGAATAATGCATCATTTCATACAGACAGCTTGAATAATTTTTAAGTGGTAACAACAAAATTAACAGAATTTACCTTCAGAAAGAGAATCTGTTGAAGGGAATGCGAAACACTCTTACCTGCTTCTCCAGTAGTAAGCAGTGAGTTTGATGTTCTACCTGAGTTTGATGTGGACAGTTATCACACAATACAGTGTGAAAGTTTAAAGATTGTATAAATATATATTAAAAAATTATCAAATTGGGAAAAATTGCTATTGTGTCAACAGTTTCTTCATTTTGATGACACGTTCCACAATTTGTTATTAGTTTTTTGGCAAAGTGTTCTTCCACTAAAGGAAATCCTGTCTATACAAATTAAAAATACACTCTAGATCTCACTCAGTGTGACCAATATTGTGCTCATACTGTACGAATTAAGGGCAATGTAAGCTAATACATATATTTTTTTGTAGGGATGTATTAATGAAGGCTTAAAAAATTGGAATGATCAGTGGAGAAGAAAGAGGGAAAAAAAATTAGCTTAAACTTTATATCATCACTATTCTAGAAGCCAGACATTCAATCAAACTCTTCTTTAGCCAAATACCTTGGCATATTACCACCAATGCTACAGAGCAAGTATTACATAACATTAATGTTTTTCCGTGGCTTATTCAATACTCATGGGATTGGAGTTTGATGAATCACGATTGAATAAGGAGTAGTGGAGGGAAGGAAGGAACACTGTAGGTAAGCCCAAACAGATCTCAGCTTCTTTGTGAAAGGAATTCAGAAAAGAATACTAAGATCTGGTTGGTTTATGAATTATGATGTAGTCCAGGCACTACAAGACACCATCAATATGTGAATCATTGTAAACATTCTGATATAGGTGACCTGTATCATCACAACTGTCTCCATTTCTCCAACCACCATAAATTCATGATTTTTTTCTTTTTCCATCTTTAATTTTTTAAATGCAATTTCACCACCCACCTAAATTTGTCCTTTATGAATTTTAAATTAATTCAGTGTTTCTGGTAAATTGAATATTACTTCTATTAGTAATTTATTCCACTTCCTGATTACCTCAAAGATAATTTTCACATTCGGAGTTGCCTGAAACCAAGAACCAGCTTGTGGTTAC
>JARYHS010012818.1:0-20561 GCA_031002005.1 Vandiemenella viatica | reverse complement strand
AAGAGGCACAAGTGTGGACATAGCTATTGTTCAATACAACCATGTTTTCTTCCTCTAAAATAGTAGTTATAGTGTTACCCATTTCGTTTGTACTTGAACTTCCCCATAGAATGTTATCGGCGTTAAGGTCTCCTAAGAGAAGGGCCGGTTTCGGTAGGGGTCTGAGGAGGTTCGTAATGGTTGCTTTCGATAACTTCTTGTTCGGTGGTCTGTACATTGATACGATGGTGACCTCTTTCTTGCTGAGACGGATTCTAGCCGCACATATATTAAATTCCGTATCTTCCGTGCTGAGGTGTAATGGTGCATAATAAATATAGTTTCTAATTAGTATGGCAGAGCCACCGTAGCCACCAGGACGATCTGATCTAATGGAATTATACCCCTTGAATAAAATCGTTCGCCTGGATTCAACCAGGTCTCACTGATGGCCATAACGGCCACCTTGTTCGTTGAGGAGTATTGCAGCAAACTCTCTTTGTTGGCCCTGATGGATCTTGCATTCCATTGAAGGATGATCTCGCAATTGTAAGAACCATAGAATTTTGGCAAATTCTAGTTTTGCTTAGGCGGGACTTAGAAATTTCGAGAAGTGTAGTTTTCAACTTTAAAGTAATTTCCCTGTAATCTTGCCCACAGTAACAATTCATTTTAAAGTGTAATTATCATACCGGGAAACGTTTAGTTTAAGAGATATTCCCGTTTGTTCAAGTTTGAAACATGCGATCAGAATGGTAAAATTCTAAGATCTGTAATATCTTTAAATTGCGTAAAGCGACAACCGAACTTTTATCACCAGCTGTAGTCAGCACTATCCCCGATATTTTGGCAATAAAATTAAATAATTTAGTAAAGTCTAATTAGTGATTTTAATTAAGAGAAAATAATAAGCTTTTTTATTAAAAGAGATATCAATTTAAATTTTACATCAGCAGATAGCCCTAATCAAGACGGGTTCATACATATATGGGTTTTCATCAAAAGTTTTAGTATTTGTCCGGTAATTAAGTTTTTGTAAAATAGATTGTCGCGGATTGTTGTGCACGCGCGTAAAAAGTTCTAGAACACTTAGGGATTTTACCCAAATTTGAATGTATCACTACGCGGAGTCTTAAACAGCTAAAACTTTAAAATTAATTACTCTAAATTTCTCAAGAGACTGCCGTCGGACTTCTAGTAGATAAGTCCAGATACTGTCAAAGTTTAAACATTTTTAATAGTCGGGATCGTCAAATAAATTACACATACTTTGAGCTACGCGGAAGCAAAAAGATGTGATACAGTTGCTGACGTCACTGGTTCTAGCCGTTTCTATAAAAAAAAGACCCCGCCGCCATTATGGTTTGTCTGTTCCTGTCGGTCGTCTGTTTAGGTCTGTCTTTCGTCGCGCTAGTTGTAACGCGCCATGCTGGCTAGTTCAACCATGGTGGATCGTGTCGTGTTATATTGTAACTTCAATGACTGTTAAGAACTTGTAAATTTGCTAAAGGGATTTCGGTCGGTTAGATTTCTCTCCACAATCTGTAATTTTTGGAAAAGAGTGTTCGATTAGCCAAATCAACTTTTAGAATGCTATTTTGAACTTTTGGTTTTATTTGAATAAATTGGAAGAGTTTTGAAAATTGAACTGTTGTCATTTCGTAACTAATTAGTAACCCTTTTCAATATTTGTGGGTCAACAAATATTGTGGCGACCTGAAGCATTCGAGTTGAACTATCAAGGCTACATGGTCAAACTAAATTAAAATATTCCGTAAGTTTTCATCGAACAGTGAGTTGCTATCAAGAGTGTAAGTTAAGGCACTTAGGCGATACTCAACCCCGGTATCGGCCTATGTCCTTACACAATGCTGGGCTGTTCCGAGATTTCTAACCGGAGCCGCCATTGTCTATCCCCCTTATGGACAGGGAATGGAGCTAAAGTTGTTTTACATTAGGGGCGTACAGGGAAAGATCCAGCAACTGGTTTCCTACAAGTTGATTTATCACACACATTATTATTTCAAACATTTTGTTGACCGAGGATTCCGTAGATTGTAAGTCAGATTGGTTATTTCCCGGATGGGGAGGGTATGGGTTGCGGACGATCGGTTCGATGTGCCTATTGTACGGAATCCAATAGTTTTTGTAGGACCTGTCTAACGCACTGCTTGTGGTTCTGCCCGCTTTTCTCTGACTTTCGGAATTAGGAGGAATGAACTTGGTTCCTGGCCGGAAAGGATGGTAGGGAGTTCTCCAGGTCAATGGGGTGTTTACCAGCATAGGAGAGGCCTGTGGTATCTGCGCCTGTTGGGAGGATAAATCGGGACGTTTGGGGGGCGAGTTGTAGGATTATGCTGTGCTATGTTCCAACCACTTTGGTCATAGATTCCTTCGTGGGTGGCCATGATTGGAGATTGTATGTTCGCTCTTTCTAGGCTCGCCGCCATAGTGGCGTACGATGGGATGGACATTTTCTCTAGGGCTTGCTTACAGCTTAGATTTTCCTGGGCCATCACCTGTTTGATCTTCTTTTGTTTGACGTATTCGGGGCAGTGTCTGTCGAAGGATGGGTGACCGCCGCTGCAGTGGACACATATTGGGGTACTTTGGTTCACACATTCTGTTCCATCATGTGGATTTGTGCAAAAGGGGCATCGTTTGCTGCTTCTGCACTGATTGCTGGTGTGCCCAAATCGGAGGCAGTTAAAGCACTGCATTACCGGCTTAATATAGAATTCTACAGGACATCTCACTCCATGTATATAGACATAATTGGGGCGCCTCTGAAAGTTAGGAGACATACCGGAAGCAGGATTTCCTTCGTTTGCTCATTTTCTTTCGATTTTCTAATAAACCTTTTGACCTTTACTACTTGATATTCACACCTCACAACCTCCATTATTTCTTCCTCTGATATTTCGGTCATGACGTTTCTAATAATCCCTTGCTGGGTAATGAGAGAGGACGAAATGTAGGCCCTTAGGCCATTTCGCTCCCAAACAGAACTCGTGACCAGGCTGTTGGCCGATGCTACCGATCTCATTTCAATCTTGACGCGATTTCGCCCAGCAGGGGCTATCTGGATTATATTATTACCTATATCCTGGCTGAGGGAGTACATGATGCGGCCGATAGCCATTGGGTGGATGCGTCCAATGTTTTTGTCCTGACTTTCTATATACACGTGGTAGGGACCTAGATCGTAATTTCATAATGCGCTGGCACTTACCTGCAGGATGTTGTTTTCGGTGGCCGTTGCTGGCTGCTGTCGCTGTGCATGTTCCGGTTGCGATGAATCCATACTAATGTCTGCTGGTGGCGGAGGATGCCGTGAGGAACAGAGAACCTTGCTGCTTCCGCTGCTGACGCAGGTGCCGATGTCGTTTGCAGAGGCGAAGGGGCGTTTCTGCGGTATATGCGCTACCACTTCATCTTCTCTTCTCGATTGCTGGTCACTTTGGATTAAGTAGGATTGAAGATTGCTGGTGGAGTGTTTACAGTATTGAGAACTGAGCTGACCACGTCCATGGTTGCACCGTATCACTGCGATTGGAACTGCACATGGCTGCCACTAATGTTGTCTTCGTCTGCTGGGCCTATAATTGTCTCACCATTTGCCTGGCAGAGTGTCGACGGCTGGAGGTGGAGCTTGCCGCCTTCGCCATAGTCCCCGCCGTACATGACGGCGGTAGGCTATGTTGAATTAACTGATGTGTGTACTTGGTAAACTATTGCACTATTTCACCACGAGGGTGGGAAGATACCCACGGAGAACTAGTCCGTAGATTCCAGGAAAACACTGCCCGGAGTCCGCGAAGCTCTTAACCGCACACAACGCTGTTCTGCGAGTATAAGGAAGTTTACACTACGAGAGCTGAGACTCGACTGTGCATCCTTCGGGTTGTGAATTAAGTTAGCATTTTACTTTAAAGCAATGAGAAAAATACTGATTATTTGATTTCTTAAAACCCAAACACTTTATCTTCCTCCCCTTCATTTTTGGCAATGTTATTTACATAAACCCACAGCTTCTATCGACGGAACTTTCCGCAAGTGTACTTTACATTTCATTTGCTTTGAAAAACCTAATCCCTCTTCTCTTTTACCTCCACCACTTAATTTTTGTCAACGTTCGTTGTACAAGTCCACCGTTTTGATCTAATTTTGATGGTACATAGCACACAACTAATATATAAAAATCACTGATAGTTTGTTCGTCTTCTATGCGTTCCAATACCATTCATCTGATTATAATGAAACTTTTTGATGAGTTATTGTGTGTGATCCTGCGAAGGTTACTGACGAAAAATCCATTCATTTTTCACCTATACAACCGTCAATTTTTTCAAATATTTTTTTTACACAAACCCACAGTTTTTTTTTTCAGATTTCGATGGAATTTTGCACACATATAGGCCTACTACAAAACAAAGAGAAAAATACTGTTTGTATTTCGTTCACAAAAACCCAATTCCTCCCTTAATTTTTTCCAATGTTTTTTATATAAACACACAGTTTTTATCCGATTTTGACAGTAGTTAGTACACCTGTACTTCGCAGGAATGCGTTTTGGTATCACAGTGGTTAATGCGTTTACTTCCAAAGGTTTCTGTCCCCAGTCGCGGCTTCAAATTTCGGGAGAAGCAGAAATTTTTAAGAATTGTATTTGATCATATGAGCTATGCCGCGACGTTCTGTGGTTGGGAATCCAACCGAGAGTGGTGGGTGAACGGTTAACGTTCTGGCCTCGCATTCGGGAGGTCGCGGGTTCGAATCCCCGTCCGGGCATCCAGATTTGGGTTTTCCATGGTTTCCCCAAATCAATCCAGGCGAATGCAGGGATGCTTCCTTCAAAAAGGCCATGGCCGAATTGCTTCCAGATCCTTGTCCCCAGTCCCATCCTGCCTCTAATGACCTTAGCCGTCGACCAGGCGTAAAGCTGTAAGTAAAAAACAAAAGTTGGGATTCCACGTCAAACTGTAGGTCCCAGAGGAAAGGAACTGTCCGTTCTTCCTCTGACAAAATGTGGATTAATACTCCTCCTTTGGGGTGTGAAATAAGTTTGCATTTTAAATTAAAACAAAGAGAAAAATACTGTCTACGTATGGTCTGCAAAACCCTAACCCCACTCCCGCTTTATCTCTCCCCTTACTTTTTGCCACTGTTCTTTATAAAAAAAAAAAAAACCACAGTGTTTATCCG
The DNA here is from genome assembly GCA_031002005.1 of Vandiemenella viatica. Classification (NCBI taxonomy): domain Eukaryota; kingdom Metazoa; phylum Arthropoda; class Insecta; order Orthoptera; family Morabidae; genus Vandiemenella; species Vandiemenella viatica. The sequence continues at coordinate 15,377 of JARYHS010012818.1, read as the reverse complement.
ATATCGAAGGAATTGTGCACAAGTATACTTTAAAACAAAGCAAGCATCTTCTAATATATAGAAATGAATTTTTGTTTGATCGTTTTCTTTGCGTTTCTGTACCATTCATCCAAATGCGATGAAACTTTGGTTTGTTGTTGTGCATGCACCTGCAAAGGTTTTTGATAAAAAAAACTTCCTTTCCCGATCAAACGCTTCACCTAAAAAAAACACACAGTTCTTATGTAACTTTGTACACGTACACTTTAAAACAAAGAGAAAAATTCTGTCTCTCTTTGGTTTAAGAAAACCAACCCCCTATTCCTTATCACCCTCCTTGAGTGATATTTCCTGTCAAACAGCGTTCGACTGATTCCTATCAGACAATTTCTGACCAAGAAATTCGAACTGAAATCTAAAAATTATTTTAAAGCTGATGTAGTGACACACAAAAATCTAGTTTTTATTTGATCTCGAAGGAACACTAAGCTGACTGAATTGACGTTGGCAGAATCATCGCTTTCACAATGAAGCCATTTTATTAACATTTTTCTTCATATTAATAATCCATACACAAACCCATCGCATAATTTCTGCCAGATATTAAAAAAAATTTCCGGTCTATATGTAACGTCTTGACTGAGGTTTAACTTGATCAGGCAAGACGTCAGGTAAAAATGACCAAAAACTCGCGTCCATACACTTACGTTTTTGACTTCCGTCTTTAGCTCAGTTCTATTGAAATCATGGGTGAAGCATTACTTTTAGTGGTTATTTCACTATGTCTGATTAGATTAAAATATAAGAAAAAGTGCTAAATATAACGAGATAAATAATTATTGGTTTCAAAATTATTTTATTTGTCCTGCCAATGTCATGATCCTTGGTTATTAAAGTATAGCTTGGGCGTACAACGCAATTATGAGTGCCCTATTTGCATATCTGTACTGCGCGGGGCTCAGTGGAGGCCTGACGTGGCACGTTGAGAGGTGGGATGGAGAGACTCTCCCACCATGATATTCAATGCAGTGATTGATAAAAAAGTGTGTCGGTGTTTGATGGTGAAGTTACCATTTTACATAAGTGAATGGAGGAACCTACACTGCTAAGAGACCATGAACTAAATATGTGTAAATATCCTACCCAAACTAACATATGCATGCACTGCCTCATTTCAGTCGAACGGAACATTGCCCTGACAGGTAATCCTGTACAAATAAAGAGATTCATCAGTGCTCTCTACTAGCCTTTTTAGTTAAACTCACATGTCCTAAATGTTTTTATCAAGAATGTAGTGTTATTTTTACTGTATAAAAACTGTCTTTTTTTTAATAAATGATAAATTGTGAAACCTTAATATTTTGATGTTTGTAAATGCAACCAAACCAAACAAGGTAATTCCTTATAAAGTGATAAAAAAAAGAGGTAATATATCAAAATTAATAATTACTCCTCCCAACCTTAAAATAATATTTGTTATTGTGATTTTTTATCAAATACTTCAGACTGGCAGTGGAGGAACATTTGACATCCCCGCCAGTTCAACTGAGGGCAAAGGGGGTAGTGCGGACATTGAATGGAGGCAAGACAGTGTGACCTTGGCAGGACTAATTTGGTGTCTTGGACTACATACTGCCTACAAAACGTGCTTGTAACTACTGTTGATAAGCACTCTACATTGTCTAAATGACACTTTTTTGAAATAGCATGTTGTGTCACAGCTTTGCAAAGATCATCCCCGACAGTCTTGGCAGTGTATGGGCTCACACTGGCCTCCCATTCTAAGGGTCACCAGTTCAAGTACAGCCTCAGGCATGGGTGTTTTTAATTAAAAGTGTTCATCTTGTATTATCCACAGTATAATGCCCCAATCGCACGATTCTGATACAATACTTAGTACACTATAAATTGGAGCTGGCTAAATGGTTACAGAGACTGAAGGCCATTAAAGAAACTGTCCCTGTTCCACTAAAGTTTTTTCCTGTTAATATATATTATATCAGATTTTCCAAAAATACTTTCAGTATCTTTGTCACCTCATTGTGTACTAAATTTTTTTATAGTATTCTTGAGTTCTCTCCGTTTCCTGGAAGTTATCTAAAAAGATTAACACTCAGCTCAGAACCTGGTTGAAGTACTTTTGTATGAGGTAAATTCATTATTTCCACTTGCAAGTCACAAATCCTCTGGCACAAATGTTAAGAACACACAGTTGCTGTTGTACCAAAATTGTCCTTATGATACCATTTTTATATCCATATTTTCTTAAGTTGTAGCTCCTTTGGAAATGAATGATATGTGATAACAGTACCTTTTGTTTTTTGCTGTAAGATGTACAGCTCATAACATCACATCCAGGCATTTTAGTATGATTTACAAGGTAAACTTTACACAATGTTCTAAATAAAATCCCAATCACAATACAGCATGTGCCCTATCACTACTTTATCACATTGTAACTAACTAAGTTGACCTGATACTGTTTTGCTATCCACAGAGTATAGAAATCCATATATTCCACCCCCTTTATGGGGTTCTGTATATGAAGGAAAACCAAGTTAAACTATCTGTACTTGCTATCCATCACCTGCCTCTAGTGTAAGGGGAATAAGTTGCAGACTTCAAATTTACACGTTTCGTGTTACACCTGCTCTAAACTGAATATCATATTTAAAATTTTATTAAGTTTTATTCTGGGGACAATGGGGTCTAATACTTTAAAAGAAGTTCTAGAAAAAGAATCTACCAGGCTGTGGGATACCAATGCTCAGAGCTCACCAAAAAGAGATTTCTTTTTTAAATTTTCACTACGGATTATCAAGTAGTCAGTTACAGCTCATTTTTGTTACCAAGTCTGTCTCAAACATACCGTTTATTAAGAACTTGAAATTTGTCCACAATATCGACCAGATCCTGCATTTAAACTAAAAATACTTACAAGTACCTTTAAAACAGTTTGTTGTTTTTGAACAAAGCAAGCAAAAGTTTTTATATTTAAAGATAGTTAGTTCACCATATAGATGGTATATACCAAAAGTAGTAGGACTGATTTAAAAAAAAAAAAATATTGAAGATATCTTTACGATTCCTTAATCCTCTTCGAAATAGCACCCTTAGGCAGCTACACACCAAAAATTACGCTGCTGCCATTGGCCGTACGCCTTCTGGAAGTCAGATTCGAGGACGCTTTTGAGAGCCCTCGTCGATGCTGCTTCAACATCCTGGATTGAGTTAAACCGTTGTTCCTTCAGCTGCCTTTTCATCCGTAGGAATAATAATAATAATAATAATAAAAAGTCAGTTGGAGCCAGATTGGGACTGTAGGCAGAGTGCAGCAATGTGGCAACGCTGAATCGGGGCAACAGTTGCCTTCTTCATCCTCCCATCCAATGAAGGCTCGCATGAGCAAATCAAAGATCAAGACAATGCTGATCGTGTTTTTTTACCGTCGCCGTGTGATTCATAAGGAGTTCGTTTCCCCTGTCAATTCGAACTTTTATGTGCAAGTTCCATCCTGCCTGCGAGGCCGAGTGAATCGCGTCCGACCAATCATCTCCGCCAACTGGACTCTGCATCACGACAATGCGCCGTGCCAAGGCGCGCCGTCATGAGGCCACTGTTGGCCCGATACAACATTGCCGCGTTGCTGCACCCCACCTACAGTCCTGATTTGGCTCTATCTGACTTTTCTTACTCACATGGATGAAAAAGCAGCGGAAGGAACAGCGGTTTGACTCAATCCAGGACGTTGAAGCAGCATCGACGAGGGCTCTCAACAGCGTCCCAGAAACTGACTTCCAGAAAGCGTATGGCCAATGTCAGCAGCGTAATTTTTGGTGTGTAGCTGCCTAAGGTTGATATTTCGAAGAGGATTAAGGAATTGTAAAGATATCTTCAATATTTTTTTTTTTTTTATTAAATCAGTCCTACTACTTTTGGTATAGACCTGTATTATGCCTATGGTAGTTATTTCATTGAAAGTGCTCGTAGTTCAGTGTGCTACAGATTTTAATGAATGGGGCAGTTTCTACTGGTAATCTTTTTACAATCAATGATGGAACAGATGAGGCAAATAAAAAAATTTGTTACCAGGTGTAAACTGGGAAGGGAATAAGATAAATAACACAAGGGAACAAAGATTTTGCAAATATCTTAATAAGGGAAGGAGGATTTACACAAGTGGTTGAGCAAAACACTAGGGGACAAAATATTTTGGATATATTTCTAATTAAGCCCGATGAAAACCTTTTGAGGTATCAAGTAACTGAAGGAATAAGTGATCATGAAGCAGTTCTGATGGATATTAGAGGATTCAGTAAACCAGCAGCCAAAATTGAAGGGGGAAATAGGTACAATTATAAAAAGGCACAGGTTTCAAATTTGAGAGATATTTCAGAGAACAATTCAGCAAATGGAAGGAAGGCTCAGGTACAGTAGAGTCAAGGTGGGAAGAGTTCAAGGAGATAATAAGAAAGGGGGAAGAAAAATTTATTCCAAAGCAAAAATAAAGAGAAGTAGAGAACCTATGTACTATAATAGGGAAGTGAGGAGGTTAAAGAGGTTGGTAAGAAAAGAACATAACAGAGTTAAGAGACAGCAGGGTAGTAGGGAATATTTAAAACAACTAAACAAGGACTTAATAACAGCAAAGAAAATGGCTAAAGATGGGTTTATGAAGAGTATTGTCAGTGCAGGAGGACCATTGACTGATGCATCTAGAAATTTCTATGGCTATATCAGGAAACTGAGGGGAAGGGAGGGTGTAGAGACACTTATATATAAGGATGGAGAAGAAGTTGCTGATGATTTGAAAAAGGCAGAGATTTTAAGTAACTGGTTCAGTGAAAGCATTAGGGACAATGAATCAGAAACAGGAGGGTCTAATTCGGAGAACGAGCTTAACAGCACAATTAGAAATGACGATAGTAAAAAATTTGATATCCATCCTGAGGAAATCATGAAGGAAATAAGAAAGCTGAAAAAACATAAAGGGGCTGGTGAAGATAATATTACTACAGATATCTTAAAGATAGCCGGATGTGACATTGTACCTTATCCTGAAATATTATTTAAATTGAGTCTAGACTACTTGCTGCTTACCACAGGACTGGAAAAGTGCAATAGTAGTACCGGTACATAAGGGAGGGGTGAGAAATAGAGTTGAGAATTACAGGCCAATCAGTTTGACATCAGTGGTAGGTAAATTAATGGAAAGATTGATATGCAACCACATCAGAAATATATGTGAGGAACGTAATTGGTTTTCAAGCAGGCAACATGGTTTCAGGCAAGGATATTCATGCGAATCTCAGTTGGTGGGATATATGCAAGATATTTCAGATGAAATGGACAAGGGAGGCCAAATTGATAGTGTAGCACTAGATCTGTCTAAGGCGTTTGACAGAGTAAGCCATAAAATGGTAGTAAATAAGGTAAAAACCATTGGAGTGGATAAGAAAGTGATTTGCTGGGTAGAAGAATTTTTAAAAGGTAGTAAACAGAAAGTCAGGGTAGGAATTGTAGTATCAAAAGAAGTGGAAGTAAAAGATGGGTGTGCCACAGGGTAGCGTATTGAGACCATTGCTATTCATTATTCTAATGAATAATTGTGTTGATTGTTTACTATCTGAAATAAGATTGTTTGCAGATGACATAATGCTGTATAAAAGAATCAAACGATAGAGGATTGTAAACAGTTGCAGGGTGATCTGGACAGGATATCTAATTGGGTTGGTAAACATGGAATGAAGATAAATGCAAAGAAGAGTCAGCTTATTAGATACACAAATAAAAAACAAAAGGTTAATTATGAATATAAGGTGGGGAAAGAATTGCTTGCTGAAGACTTGAAATGTAAATATCTTGGAATTACTTTTGATAACAAGCTTAACTGGGCAGGACACATAGGACAGGTGGTAGGAAAAGGTTTCAAAGTTCTGCACTTGTTGGAGAGAGTGATGAGGGGATGTACGAGAGAAGTCAAGGAATTGGGTTACAAAACTTTGGTCAGACCATTGCTCGAATATGGTAGTGTAGTATGGGACCCTCATTTTACGTATCAAATACAGGAGTTGGAGAGGGTGCAAAGAAGGGCTGCTAGATTTGTTTCTGGAAATTATCGCAGAATGCAATCAGTGACGGATATGATAAAGGAGCTGGAATGGGATTCATTGCAAGACAGGAGGAGGATGAGGAGGGTCATGGGAGTGTACAGGGCATATACTGGCGATGAGGCATGGAAAGATATTGCAATAGGTATGAAAAGTAGTGCATGGAAGGGAAAAGATGACCATGACCACAAGCTGGCACTCGATTTCAGGCACAAGGGTGTAGGGAAGATTCTCTTTTTTAGGTAAGGGTGTCAGGGATTGGAATGAGTTACCAAGAGAAATGATGAATAATTTACCGAAAACTTTGAAAGAATTTAAAGATAAAATTTGTAGAGGGCAAATGTAGGTAGGTGCAGGATAGGGGGAAGATGAGTGTGTAGGGAAATTGCCACCGGAGCCTGTGCTCCATTGCAATTAAATTAAATTAAATATTACAAGCATTCAACCTCACTTATCAACGCATTTTATTCACGAAATTTTCGCACGGGTCGTCTAGTATATATTATTTTTATAAGGAGTTTTTAACACAGGTCATTATCTCCCTTCATACTTAACCGAAATCTATGGATGAGGTGTCATTTTAAAGCTTATGGTACTCCACTTTGATCATATCATACCTTAAGAAAGGCATTTTTCGGAATTCTACCTTTAGAGAGCAAAAATGTGAATATTTCTAAAATGCGGTTTTTTATCTCCCTGAATGCCTAACAGAAATCGATAAATGAAGTATCATTTTAAGGATTAAGATCTCTGCTTTGCTGAAATCATATATTAAGAAAGGAACTATTTGGAATTCGACCCATAAAAGGCAAAAGTATCAATATTTCAGCAATTCTTTTTTGTGTCAACTGCCATTTATCTCCCTTGATATCTATCAGATATAGATAAATGAGGTATCATTTTAAAGATTAAGGTCTTTGCAATGTTCACTTCATATTTAAAAAAAAGCAATTTTTCAGAATTTTAACCATTAAAGGTCAAAATTAACATTATATCCACAACCCCCTTTTTTATGTGGTGAGCTATTTATGTCCCTTGATATCAAACTGAAATCGAGAAATGAGGTATTATGTTAGCTTTGGTCATATCAATTTTTAAGAATGAAAATTTTCACAATTAGACCATTAAATAGAAAAGTATCAATATTTCTACAACACATTTTTGTGTCTCGAGCCATTGATCTCTCTCGATATATATCCAATATGCATAAATGATGTATCATTTTAAAGCCAAGGTTTCCACCATGGTCACATCCTATTTTAAGAAAGGAATTTTTCGGAATTCAACACTTAAAAGGCAAAAAATTCAGTATTTCTAAAATGCAGTTTTTTTTATCACTAGGCATTTATCTCCCTGGATACCTAACAATAACGGTTAAAGGAAGTATCATTTTAAAGATTAAGGTCTTCGCTATGGTGACATCAAATTTTTAAGATAGAAATTTTTCGGAATTAGACCCTTAAAGGCCATAATTATCATTATTTCCATAAGGTACTTTTTTGCACCAGCTGTAAGCATCTCAGAATTTGTTAAATTCTACACCTTGTCACTACAGGATATGGGGGACGGGAATCATACAGAGGACGATACTGCTGGTTATAGCACTAACCAGGCCGATTTAAAATCTAAAAACTAACTCGGTATGTAATAACAGTTTTAAATAGACAGTTAATGATAAAAAGTAACCTTGAAACTCACCTAAATCATAGCAATCAACAATAGTTCAGCTTGTAAATACTTGATTTTTGTTATGAGACTATTTCATTATTTTTCAACATTTTTAATGCAATAAAAATTGTTTATAACAATAACTAACGGGGAGACAGTAAAATCTTTATATGTAAAGATGAATGTATGTTTGTTAGTTTGTTTGTTGTTCATACAAATCCACAGTTTTCATCTGATCTCGATGAAACTTTGCACACATATCCTTTGAAACAAGCAGAAAAATACTGTCTACATTTAGTTGAAAAATTATCTGTGTAAATAACACATTTTGTCTCATAACTTCGAAATACGGCGACAGACAGACACGCTCGATATGGACGTCTCCGTGCCGTGTAGTGGACTGCCAGCTCAGTGGCTAAAGCGCTTGTTTACGAACGTCGTGGTCTCTGGTTCAAATCTCCGTGGAGGCTAAGATTCTTAAAAATTGTTTTAGATCGTAAGAGTCACAGTTGGGCCGTCGGTTATTTGGATTGAATTTTAAACTGTAGATTTCACAAAGGTAGGGGTACAACCTGAAGCTATTCGTAGGTAGTCTTGCAATACAGTAGATGTACACTTTTTTACGTTATATTGATCCATCAGGGGTGATTCGTAGTCAGTGTGTGTGTAATCTGCAGTAGGAATACTATAAATGCAGAAGTAAGTCTCTGTCTTATGTTACGTTTTGACAATTAAATGCCTATACCGATATTGACGGAATTTGATGAGAAAATCTGTAGGGAGGGCAATGGACTTTGTTTGTTCATCATACAAATCAACAGTTTTCATCCTATCTCGATGAAACATTGCACACTTATCCTTTGAAACAAGGAGATAAATACTTTCTACATTTGGTTGAAAAATTATCTGTATAAATAATACATGTTGTCTCATAACTGAAAAATTTCCCGTCAAATCGAAGTTTTCCAGTTCAAATGGTGCAATTAGGAGCAGAGGTATTCATAATTAAAATGAACGAAATGATGCCGAAATATTCGTAACTTGAATTGTGTCAATACTCCGCAGTATGCCACGATAATCGGCAATACTCCGAGTGCCCCAGCGGACACGTCTCTACTCCGGCCGAGAAGAGCTCAGCCCATGTAGCTCTCCAGCCGCTTCGCCTGGCAGTTGGGGCGTTAGCTCAGCGGTACCGTGCTTGCCTGTCAAGCGTGAGGCTCGGGTTCGGATCTTCGTCCCCGCAACTACGATTATTTAACTCACTTATCTTCAACTTTCCAGTGTGTTCTGGACCATCTATCTATTCTTTGGTAAAACAAGAATAATCTTTATATATAAAGATGAATGTTATTTTGTTTGTTTGTTCTTTATACAAATCCACAGTTTTCATCCGATTTCGATGAAACTTTGCACACTTATCCTTTCAAACAAGGAGAAAAGTACTGTCTACATTTGGTTGAAAAATTATCTTTATAAATAACACATGTTGTCTCATAACTTCGAAATACACAATAGACAGACATGTTGGATATGGTCGTCTCCATACCGTGTTTCTGTATAGTGGACTGGCAGCTTAGTGGTTAAAGCGCTTGCTTACGAACGTCGTGGTCTCCGGTTCAAATCTCCATGGAGGCTACGATTTTTAAAAATTGTTTTGCATCGTAAGAGTCAGGCCTGGGCCGTAGGTTATTCGGATTGTATGTTAAACTGTAGATATTAAAAAGTTAGGGGTGCAATGCGAGGCAAGTCATTGCTAGTCTTGCAATGTTGTAGGTGTACAGTTTTTTTGTTATAATGATCCCTCAGGTGGTGTTCGCAGTCAATGTGGGAGTTCAAACCACAATAATTCTTCATACAAATCCACAGTTTTCATCCGATCTCGATGAAACTTTGCACACTTATCCTTTGAAACAAGGAGAAAAATACTGTCTACATTTGGTTGAAAAATTATCTGTATAAATAACAGATGTTGTCTCATAACTTCGAAATACTGGCTATAGACAGACACGTTGGATATGGTCGTCTCCGTAACGTGTTTCCGTATAGTGGACTGGGAGCTTAGTCATTAAAGCGCTTGCTTACGAACGATGTGGTCTCTGGTTCAAATCTCCGTGGAGGCTAAGATTTTTAAAAATTGTGTTTCATCATAAGAGTCAGGCCTGGGCCGTAGGTTATTCGGATTGAATGTTAAACTGCAGATATTAGAAAGTTATGGGTGCAATGTGAGGCAAATTGTAGTTAGTCTTGCAATGTTGTAGGTGTACACTTTTTTCGTTATAATGATCCCTCAGGTGGTGTTCGCAGTCAATGTGTGAGTGCGAACCACAGTAATTCTTCATACAAATCCACAGTTTTCATCCGATCTTGATGAAACTTTGCACACTTATCCTTTGAAACAAGGAGAAAAATACTGTCTACATTTGGTTGAAAAATTATCTATATAAATAACACATGTTGTCTCATAACTTCGAAATACAGCGATAGACAAACACGTTGGATATGGTCGTCTCTGTACCGTGTTTCCGTATAGTTGACTGGCAGCTTAGTGGTTAAAGTGCTTCCTTACGAATGTCGTGGTCTCCGGTTCAAATCTCCGTGGAAGCTAAGGTTTTTAAAAATTGTTTTTCATCATAAGAGTCAGGACTGGGTTGTAGGTTATTCGGATTGAATGTTAAGCTGTAGATATTAGAAAGTTAGGGGTGCAATGCGAGGCAAATCGTAGGTAGTCTTGCAATGTTGTATGTGTACACTTTTTTACGTTATAATGATCCCTCACGTGTTGTTCGCAGTCAGTAAGTAATTCTTCATACAAATCCACAGTTTTCATTCGATCTCGATGAAACTTTGCTCACTTATCCTTTGAAACAAGGAGAAAAATACTGTCTACATTTGGTTGAAAAATTATCTGTATAAATAACAGATGTTGTCTCATATCTTCGAAAAACGGCGATAGACAGACACGTTGGATATGGTCGTCTCCAAACCGTGTTTCCGTATAGTGGACTGACAGCTTAGTGGTTAAATCACTTGCTTACAAACGTCGTGGTCTCTGGTTCAAATCTCTCTGGAGGCTAAGATTTTTAAAAATTGTTTTTCATCATAAGAGTCAGGCCTGGGCCGTAGGTTATTCGGATTGAATGTTAAACTGTAGATATTGGAAAGTTAGGGGTGCAATGAGAGGAAAATTGTAGGTAGTCTTGCAATGTTGTAGGTGTACACTTTTTTACGTTATAATGATCCCTCAGGTGTTGTTCACAGTCAGTGTGTGAGTGTGAACCACAGTAATATTATTATAAATACGGAAGTAAGTCTCTGTCTTTTTGTTACGTTTTGACAACTAAATGGCTATATCGTTGTGATGGAATTGTATAAGGAAATCTGTATGAAGGGCACAGGATATTTTTTCCAGTATGATTAACAGTTGTACTCACAAAATTTTGAGATCTTATCGAATGCTGACAGAAATATGTTGGAAATTGTTTCTCTTCAAGAGACAGGTTCGACAGTACAATGATATAGTAGGGCGCTAATGACCTAGATGTCGACGTGCCCTAAAACCCTAAAAACAACAACAATGACTTAGTGATAGCTTTCCTGTCATATTATTCCTACTCAATATTGTTTGGGACCAATCCTTTATTAGCAACTTTCTACATTTAATTCTGGCAAAAAAAATTCTTAATTCACGCGTACGAAGTCGCGGGTACGGGCTAGTTTACTATAAATCAACAGTTTTAAAACTTCGTTAAACACACTTACATTTTCAACACCACCTAACGGCATGTTTTAAGTAATTTTCGGAGCCAACTAATAATTTTTATGTAACATCAGAGAACATTGTACAACATATAAAACTTTTGAAACATTCCTCACAGTTAAATAGGTACTAAAACAGTTTTAAAATAATTACACATTAGAGAAAAATGCTGACAACTATAGATCGAAATTGTGAACTATTTCACAAACGTCAATAAACCAAATCACTTTCAAAATGTGGTTGGAGTAGAGCAGGAGGCCATGCCACATATCATTTCTCAAAATAAACATTCTTTTAATAGTAATTTTAACAAAATAGTAAGTTTAGACTTCTTGATACGTCACTTCGATTTTTGTGAGATTGATACCTTCTAAAGTATACCACTTACAGAAAAAATATAAACTATTCTGAAAACTGGAGGAATCAGAGAACACAGTGACGTAAGTTTTAAAGTCAGAAACTAAGACATTATAAAAACTTGGAATACGATGTCAAATTCAGGAAAATCCCTTTGTTGACACGAAAATTGTATTACTACACGTTTCACATTTCAATTTTTTATCGCAAACTCAGTAACTTTAAAGGGATAGTTATGATAAAGTAAATTAACAACAGGCAGAACACCAAACACTGTAAAATTTTGAATTCTTGAGGTTACAGAATTTTTCCAAACATAGTTTGGAAGCGGGTAGCTACAGGTAGGTGTCTTAGGCCCGTGGGTATATAAGGACTTGCGGTCATGAGGCCGCCACATTTGGTCGATAGTCTTGGAAGCAGTCTATGTGCTGTGCGGAGCCACACTTTGCAGCCTGAAGCATACTGGGTACCGTTCGAAAGTAGTTCACGCCACCATAGTTTCCGGTCAGCCTGTATGAAATTCTTGAAAATGTGACGTGTGAACTTTAAAATGAGACTTTGAAATTCTTAACAAGGGTCGGTCGGTTTTATTCTTCTTCATTACTTGAGTTAGGATATGATTTGTCCGATAGCCTATTTCAACTGTAATTGTGATTTATAATGTGACTTTGAAGAATATAGTGAAAATTTTTATTTACACAGTGCATATTTCTTATTAGTGCAAATTAACCTTTTCTTTCTTGAGGATAATGAGGAAGTGGTGGCCATATTTCGTTACAGTTGATTCATCCTGGTGTTAGGATCCTGCCGTATACCGGGGTCGGGTATCGGCTTGTAAACCTAAACTTGAAGTCATCCAAAATGTTATCAAAAGTTCGGAAAAAGTTCTATAACCGTGAAAAACCTTGTAGAATGCTAACTGTAATGATTACAACGGCCGCCACTTACAGATTAACCTCCTGTAAGAAAGGTACTAAGTTAGAAATAAAAGCTGAAGTCCGAATCACTGAAGTATATATTCTTAAAATTTTCACAGAATTTACATAAAGTCACAGTTAGCAATGGCAATCGGAGAAAATCATTTGCCAAAGATCACAAGTCATGAAACAGAACACACCGCACCACCCCGAATGAAATCGAAAGTTTAAAGTTCACATCGATGAACACATGCCGGAAAGGTTCAGATTTTCTAAGTTGCCTAGCCTGCTAGTAATGGCGTCCGTCAGCCATGCCGCCCAAACCACCACTTCCCATCAGCCACCGCGAGCCGGTCTCACTTAAACCCGCTTAACAAAGTACTACATCTGAACTCGACCAGATACTTCAAGGAAGTGCGATAAAAACCACGTCCGGGTTCATTTTTATCAAAATGGCCTACTGACCTAAACAACATTCTATCTAGAAAAAAAATCTGTTAACTACAACCTACCAGAAAATCACAAGATGAAGAGCGTAATGAGACAAGTGTAGTGATGTGGTTGGTTATGGTTTTAAAGCTTCCAGACCGGTGTAAATGAATTTTGAAAGTTGGTTAATTTAAAAGCACATTTGTTTAGAGTATTGTGATATGTCATCATACGTCACATCCGAAATATGGATTTGCAAAATTTTAAAATATCAAGTTAATACTATTTTCAAAGTGTGCCCCAGCCTTCGCTGAGTTCAGTGGTGTAAAAATCTTTTAAATCAGTGAAGGATATCCAAAGTTATTGAATTTCTAAAATTTGCTAATTTCATGGATGGTGCAACAAATAATTCACTTTTTATTTAAAGTCTGTTATGGCCTGAAACTAATTTTAAATCGTACCTTTATTTAATTTAATTACTTTAGAAATGTTTTTAGTTTGTGAAATATGTTAGTCAGAGAGAAATCAAAATTACAAGTCGGTTTCTATGATGTCATTAAACAGTGGACTTTTATTTATTCATATCTACTGTTTATTAGTTGATGGCTATTGGAAACTTAAAGAATATTACTGGCCGGTTATTTAGCGTGTTTAAATCTACTTTTAAGGCTCAGGAATTACTTAGATTTGCTGGAATTAATTATTGAACTCACTCCACGAGGTGATGCTTTAAAAATCATATTTACTGCTTTAAATTAGTCTGGAACTGCGAGTTATTAGTGAATTTAATCTAAAATGGTAAAGTTATAATTATTAAAGTGCTTTACAGTGTTTAATTTAGTGGAATATTAGTGCTATGGTTGTGTAACCAAACCTGTTTACTAGTATGGATTACGCTCATTTAGGTAAGTTTATGGTTTATATTTTACTAGAAACTTCTTATTTATGGTTGTTATGTGTTGTTTATTTGCTTTTCTGAACCTAAAGTGTTGTTATCTCGATTTCAAACTATAGTATCTTGTACTGAATGTTAACCTCAAACTTCGCCGGATTTTAACTGAATATCGAAAATAGAGAGTAAGGTAGCTTACACTGGCTTATACATGGTTTAACAGTTTGAACATTTTTTTTTAATTGTACTGAAAGCAAGTTGAAAGTTAGTTGAGGTGATAGAATCATTAGTACAACCCCAGTGTTGGTTTTGTCCCTTACACGGCTATTTATCCTCCTTGATATCTAATTGAATTCCACTTTGGTTAAATCATATATTAAGAAAAAAAATTATAATTCAACCCTTTAAGGGCAAAAGTATCAATATCTCTACAATGCATTTTTGTGTCATGAGCCATTTATATTCTTTGATATCTAATCAATATAGAAAAATGAGGCATAATTTTAAAGAGTAAGTTCTCCGCCATGGTCATATCATATTTTAAGAAAGAAATATTTCAGAATTTGACCCTTAAAGGGCAAAAGTATCAATATTTCTGCAACGTATGTTTATGTTGTGAGCCATTTACCTCCCTTGATATCAAACAGATATAAATAATTGATGTATCATTTTAAAGATTAAGATATCTGCCATGATAAAATCATCTTTTAAGACAGGAATTTTTCGGAAATCTGGCCCTTAAGAAGCAAAATTATCATTATTTCAATAATGTATTTTTTTCAGGAGCTATTTATCTCCCTTGGTATCAAACTGAAAATGAGATATTATTTTAGAGATCATGGTCTCTGCTTTGGTCACATCATATTTTAAGTGGAATAGTATCGATATTTCTACAACACATTTTTGTGTCATGAGCCTTTTAACTCTTGTGATATCAAATCGATATAGAAAAATTAGGAATAATTTTAAAGAGTAAGGTCTCCGCCATGGTCACATTACTTTTTAAGAAAGTAGTGTTTCAGAATTCAACATTTAAAGGGCAAAGTTATTATTATACCAATTTTGTCACAAGCTATTTATCTCCCTTGATATCTAACCAAAATCAGAAAATGAGGTATTATTTTAGAGATTTAGGTCTCCGGTTTGATCAAATTGCATTTTAAGAAGGATTTTTTTTTTTTGGAATTCGACCCTTAAAGGGCAAATTCATAATTATTTCCGTAACATTATTATTATTTTTTTATTGTGACCCATTTCTCTCCCCTGAT
>JARYHS010012814.1:0-13733 GCA_031002005.1 Vandiemenella viatica | reverse complement strand
GGGATTATTCATAAAATTGGTATTAACTCTATAGCATTTGGTACCTGGACCCACATTCTTGTCCACCACTGCGGGGACCATCACAGGGGTGGTCTTTAGTTTGCCTGCCCCCCATGCTGCCTTTCCCTTTCAGATTGAGGGTTCTGTTCTCTCACTCCCCCATTATCATTCCTCCTTGCATAATTATCACGACCCCATCCCTTAGATCTACCATCCCTTGACCCATTACCCCTTCTAGGGGAACTCCTGCTGCCCCTCCTATGGTGTTGATGGTGGTAATGTTGTTCATTGAATGACTCCTGGGCATCCAAGCGTCTCAACAATTCAGAAACCTTATCCACATTTATTACATCCAAAGTGGCAATTAGATTTCTTGTTTGCTGAGGTAGCCTAGCTCCTATCAAATCAATGAATTCCTCCTCTCCAGAAGGATGGCCTAAATACTTACAACGGATCCAACATTTATGAAAACAACATGCTGAGTTTCCCTACCAGGTTTATAGGGCCTACCAGTCATCAACTCCCTCTTTTCCTGAATCTGCCTGCTTGTCGACCAAAAATGTTTCAAAAAGTTTTCTTTAAACAGCTTGTAGTCAGTCACCCTAGCTTGTCTATCACCCCATGTCCTATCATAAGACTTTAGATGTTTACCCACAAGTGCAATTTTCTTTCTGTCGGGTAACAAATTAAAATAGTCTGATCTTTCAAAATTATCTATAAACTTATAGGGTTACGTTTCCGATATAAACAATATCGTAGTTTACGATATGGAAGACGAAACTCTTATCCATGTATTTAATGTAACCAATAAATAACACATATACATATGCACATTACATTGAAATAACATATCAGTGCGAATGTTAATAATACTTCCAGCTTCTGTATTGGCGGCAATGTAGTCTCCGTGTTTAGTATGCCTCGCCAACGGTGCACTCTCTCTGGTTGTTTTATCGTTGCCCCGGTTACTGGTCAGCGAGCATCGTTGCTACTGCATTAGCAGCCACCGCCGCGACAACGACGGAACTGCGCTGACAACTGTTAAGGCCACGATGTGTTTCCGCCACACCAGCCCCCCACGGAGTTGATGAGGCTACGGCTGAAGATGTTTGGGGAACTTTACCCGGCGACCGGATCTTGTGGTTCTCGGGTTGTCCGGCTTGTATCGTGATCTGTAGTTGCTTTGTTGCTGATGTACTAGGTAGTTCTTCGATATTAGGACAATCGTCATTGAGCAGAAAGGCAGGTTTCACTCTTTCTATGCTGACACGTACTGGTTTATCCTTGTTTAAAACAGTTAAAGTTCTATCCTGGCGATCTAACACGCGGTGTGGGCCAGTGTATGGTGGCTGCAGGGCACCACGTACCGAATCATCCCGAAGATACACGTGAGTGCACGTTTCAAGGTCCTTGAAAACAAAGGTCGAACTGTGACCATGTCTGGTGGCTGGTGTTGGACGTAGTCTGCGCATTTGTTGACGTAGTTTGTCCACGAAGTCGGATGTATCTTCCAGACGTTCTTCCGTCGCGGTGCACAGTAATTCACCTGGGAGGCGTAGTGGTTCACCGTACACAAGTTCGGCAGAAGAGGTGCCGAGGTCTTCTTTGTAGGCACTACGAATACCGAGAAGAACGATGGGAAGGGCTTGCAGCCAGGACATACCGGGATGGCACATAATAGCTGCTTTGAGTTGACGATGGAATCTCTCCACCATGCCATTTGAGCAGGGGTGCCAGGCAGTGGTGCGGGTTCTTAGCGTTCCAGTCAAGAGACCCAGGTTCCGGAGCAGTACAGATTCAAACTGCCTGCCTTGGTCGGTGGTAATACGTAGAGGTGATCCAAATCGTGAAATCCAGCATGCTACGAATGCGTTGGCAACGTCCTCTGCAGTGATGCGTTCTAAAGGCCAGACCTCTGGCCAGCGAGTAAATCTATCGATGGCTGTTAAGCAATAACGATAGTTTCCTGACGCTGGAAGTGGTCCGATTATGTCCAAATGAACATGTTGAAACCGGGCAGATGGCATTGTAAAGTTTCCGACTGGTGCGTTTGTGTGTCGCGTAACTTTGGCGCGCTGACAATCTTGACAGGCTCGGACCCATGCGCGGCAATCTTTCGCCATGTTAGGCCAGACGAAACGTTCTGATACCAAACGAGTGGTAGCTCTGGCGCCGGGATGACTCAGGCCGTGAACAGACGAAAAAGCTGCTTTTCGGAATGATGTGGTGATAAAGGGCCTGGGTTTTCCGGTTGAGGTGTCACAGAAGAGGATAGTGGTACTGCCAGGTACTGGGACTTGCTCCAAGCGAAGTGATGTTTCGCCATTGATGAAAGAACGGATTTGGATCGTCCTTCTGAGAGTCTGCCAGAGCGGAAAAGTTCAAGTTTCTGTCTGCGATTCCGTCGACCCGGGACAGTGCGTCTGCGACTACATTGGAAGAACCTTCAATGTGTTCAATATTGGTGGTGAACTGCGCAATGAACGATAATTGATTCAGTTGCACAGGCGGGAGCTTGTCACGGCGTTGCTGAAACGCGTACGTAAGTGGCTTGTGATCGGTGTAAATTGTAAACTGGTGGGCTTCCAAGTGCCGAAAGTGTTGACGGCTTCGTAGATAGCGAGTAACTCGCGATAGTACGCTGGCCATTCTGATTGCTTTGGTGAAAGCTTCTTAGAAAAGAAGGCTAAAGGCTGCCACGTAGCGTTTACGTGCTGTTGTAGACAAGCCCCTACAGCTGTGTTGGAAGCATCAGTAAACAATCCTAGAGGTGCGTTGAGATCGGGATGAACTAGTAGCGTCGATTTGGCAAGGCTGGCTTTGCAGGCATTAAACGTGCTTTCCAGGTTCTGATTCCAAGGTACAGGTTGAGAGCCTCGTAGGTTGGATACTGCCGAGTGGAGAGAAGCCTGGTATTCTGCTGCTGAAGGTAGGAAACGGCGGTAAAAGTTCACCATTCCCAAAAAGCGTCTGAGTTCACGGACTGTCTGTGGAAGGGGGAAGTTTTGCAGAGCGCTGATCCGATCTGGTAGTGGTCGAGTGCCAGCGGCAGAGACTTCGTATCCCAAGAAGGTAACACTTGGAGAGGCTAAAACACTCTTACAAGCGTTAACGAGAATCCCATAAGATGACAGCCTTTGGAAAAGTGATCGCAGATGGCGCTCGTGCTCTTCAGGGCCCTTAGAGAATACCAATATGTACATAGGCGAAGGTGAAGTCTAAGCCAGATAGGACTTCATCAATGAAACGCTGAAAGGTTTGACCGGCATTCCGCAACCCGAAAGACATAAACGGAAACTCAAAAAGTCCAAACGGTGTAATAATTGCTGTCTTTGGAATGTCGTCCGGGTTCACTGGAACCTGAGTGTAGGCTTTGACTAGGTCGACGACAGAGAAGATAGTGCATCCACGCAACTGGTGGCTGAAATCATGGAGATGGTGAGGTGGATACCTATCTGGAATTGTCCGTGCATTGAGAGCTCGATAGTCTCCACAGGGACGCCAACCCTTGTCTTTCTTTGGACCAGGTGAAGAGGCGAGGACCATGGTCCCTCTGAGCGGCGCGCAGTGCCCTCCATTAACATTGCTTCGAATTCTTTCTTAGCAATCTGAAGACGGTCTGGAGCGAGGCGACGAGCACGACAAGAGACAGGTGGTCCAGGTGTTGTGCGAATGAAATGTACGGTAGAGTGCTTTATTTCTCTCGGCATTCCAGGTGGGCGCGTGAGATCTGGGAAATCTCGCAATATTTCATGAAAAACTTGTGGCCTTTAGTGATTTCACACTAGGTTGCTTCCAGTTAGCCGGCTGTACAGGCACTGACAATCCTGTCAAGCTGTCAATGATACGCTTGTTGTGACAATCCGGGAGCAAGTGATAATGTGCAAGGAAATCGGAGCCTATGATAGGAACAGCTACATCAGCTATTATAAATCTCCAAGATAAATCGCGCCGCAATCCGAGGTTCAGCTTGAGAAACAAAGTGCCATAGGTATGAACAGTAGAGTCATTTGCCGCTACAAGTTCATATTTGTTGCGTTGATGACGCCCTTTTACAAAATCTTTCGGGAAACAGCATAAATCAGAACCAGTATCGATTAAAAATTTATGTCTGTTTCTGTCAAAGACAAAAGGCGGTTACTCCTGTTGGGCAGCCGTCTACCGCCATCACTGGCTGGTTTAACTGAAAGTTACATGGTTGTTGGCATTTGCGAGCTTGGCCGTGAAAACGGCGGTGGTACCAGCAAACCTGAGAGGTGTCAGTACGCGGCGAAGAATCACGGCTGTTGTGAGCGTGCCGCGGCTTCGAGAACGAGAACGTGTGCGAAATGAGGCTTGCAATGTAGCCAACTGCTGCGAAAGTTCTTCTATGCGCTTTGCAAGCTGACTTACCTCGGTATTAGCAGGTAACATGCCGATAGCATTAACATCGGCGTGCAGAGCAGGTGTAGAAACTTCCATAATTTTGTCGGCTAATATTGCAACTTTGTCTAGTGGTGTGGGTCGGCTTGAGTTTGCAAGATAGCTTGTACCTGTGACGGTAGGCGCTGGATCCATAATTGCCGGAGCAGATTGTCTTGCATTTGAGTGGCACCAGCTAGTGATCTCAAAGGGTCTTAAAAACTGGTATGGTTTTCGGTCACCAAGCTCTTCCTCCATTAACAGCTGGCGAAACTCGCTGCTCTTCTGATGCAGAGAGGCGACGAATTAACTCGTTACGCAAGTGTTCATATGCATTGTCAGGAGGTGGATTTATTATAATATCTTCCACTTCGGCCACATAGCGGCTGTCCAGTTTGTGAAATTATATAGGCGAACTTCGTCAAATCTTGCGTAATGCCCGCGATGCCAAATTGTGCTTCTTGCCTGTGCAAAACCACAATGCCGGTTTGTCCGGACTGAAAACTGGTAATTTCACGGCAAGACGGTTAACAGATGTGCCAACCTGCGAGACCGTAGATTGCGAGGGTTGCTGTTGAAGCATTTGCTGTCGCAGAATGTGATTTTGCTCCTGGAGATGGCGTAGTTGTTCTTGAGGTTCGTCCATTATGCAAAAGAGTTCGGATTTTTCGTCGTCGGGATCACCAATGATGGGGATACGTTGCCCATATAAACAATATCGTAGTTTACGATACGGAAGACGAAACTCTTATCCATGTATTTAATGTAACCAATAAATAACACATATACATATGCACATTACATTGAAATAACATATCAGTGCGAATGTTAATAATACTTACAGCTTCTGTATTTTCGGCAATGTAGTCTCTGTGTTTAGTATGCCTCGCCAGCGGTGCACTCTCTGGTTGTTTTTATCGTTGCCCCGGTTATGGTCAGCGAGCATTGTTGCTACTGCATTAGCAGCTGCCGCGACAACGACGGAACTGCACTGACAACTGTTAAGGCCACGATGTGTTTCCGCCACAAACTCAATAGGGTGAAGTCTTTCCACTGTCATCATAGAATTCAAATTCTTCCTTAATGTCAGCACTAACAATTGTGTTACCTAGTGTGGGAGCTTACTTAACTGAATCTGCAACCCCGCAAACTTTTTCTCTAACTGATTAACGTTACATTGGGTTGCCTCCAATCCCTGGGTCAGTTGTTCCTGATGATTTTACCAATGCATTAACCTTTTTCCCTATACCAAACACTTCCTGTCTCAACTCAGTAGCTTTAACATCATTAGCTTGGAATAAAGCAACATATTCCTCCCTCATCCTTATCACAATTTTCACTGACTTCTTAATAAATCAAATTTACACATTCAGTCTTATTCTGTTCACAAATTTTGTAACCTTTTCAAATCTCTCCTGACATTCAGTTACTCCCTTCCCCAATTTAGAATCTAAATTGTTAATATCCTCCTTGAATTGAGAGCTAAAACCCTGAAATTACTCTGCGATTTTAACATTGAAACATTTAGTCAAATCAGAGAATGTTTTATCAGTGTTTTGTTGCAGTTGAGAAAACTTACCATTGATTTCAGCAAATTTTCTGTCATTATCATTCCTTAATTCACTTCTCAATTCAAAAAACTTACTATCAAATTTGGAAACTTACTATCAATTTCGGAAAACTGAGACTTAATTTCAGGAAATTTGCTGTCAAATTTTGGCTCCAAAAGATTCTAGAAAATTCTTGTAGATTCTGACTATCAGCCATTTTCAGTAATTAGCAAAATCAACATGAAAACAAAGTTACGAAGAATTAAAATTTTTCTATCCTGCCACAAAATCACATGCAAAAGCAAAATTTGAATGTTCAGTACTTACTTTTGTATCACTTAAATACTTTTCGTCACCTTAAATTTCAGCTAGCAGCATTTTTCACCACTGGACGCCACTTTTTTTCACTGATTAACACTTAATCACACTTTCCACACTCAAAAGACTCAGATTCTTTGAGAAGAATAACATCTCACAGATGTTAATAGCTTCTCGTCACTGTCAACTGTCGCCATATTACGTTCTTCGGTGGTTTAATTTATATATATTGATTAATTGAAAAGTCCACCAAAAGGTTATGTTGCTGTTTTGTTTATTTGTTTCAAAACGAAGACAGCGATATTCTCAAGCATAGATACAATACAGCCGTCGCAAATAAAATCTCTGTGAACTCAACTAACTGATGAAACTCTCGGTAAAACTGAATACTGACTGAACTGCTCTGCCTTGACATCATAACTGGGATAACTTAGGTCCCAGATTGTGGGGAATTTTTGCGCTTGTGCGCATCGCCTTCCATATTGCTTTGTGGTTATCCTGAGAGTGTGTGTCCTGTCGGGGTTTGTCAATAACCGGTATTTTATTTCATGGTTTGGGTTTTGATCATTTCTTTACTGGTGGTCCAGGAGTTTTCTTGGCCATCTGAGAGAGTTGTCGCAAATCGGTTCAGCTCCCAGAGCTGTTATCAGAGGGTTGGTAGACTTCTGGCTTGCATTGTAGAACTGGGGCTGCCAACTTTTCGTATCTTTGGCGAAGTCGTGGTAGTCCACTTATCTGATGGAGGACGTCTACCCTCGTCTCTCTCGGCAGTTGGTATGCATTCCTAATGGCCCTGTTCTGGATTACCTGCAGCAGTTGAAGGTTGGAGGCAGCAGTGTTGCCCCAGACGACCGCAGCATACTCCAGTATGGGTCTGACGAGAGCGACATAGAGTCGGATGCCTAGGTCAGGTCTCAGTGCTGATGTGGGATTTAGGAGAGGGTATAAAGTTCTTAGTCACCCTGCAGCTTTTCCACGGACACTTGTGACATGGGGCTTCCACTTCATCCTTCTGTCTATTTTGACTCCTAGGTAGGTGGCAGTCCTGGTCCAATTTATGTCTTCCCCAAAGAGGGTCAGAGGCGTTAGGTGTGGCACGTTTCCTCCTTGTTAATATGATCGCTTGACTCTTCGGCGCGTTAAAGGCTAAGCGCCACTTGGTCGCCCATTGCTGAACTTTGTTGCAAGCCTGTTGCAATCTTGTTCGCAAGGTATTGACGTTTAGGCTCTTTGTATACATGGCTGTGTCGTCGGCGTAGAGAGCCTTCTCAACGCGAGCTGTGCTAGGAGTGTCCGCCGTATAGAGGCTGTAAGAGTATTGGTCCCAAAACGGACCCTTGCGGGACTCCTGCAGAGATGTTCTTCACTGAAGAGTACGCGCCGTCCAACACAACCCGGAAGGTCCGCCCCTTCCAGATAGCTCCTTAGCAACCTGATGTGAGAGAGGGGGACCCCGTGCGCAAGAAGCTTGTAGAGGAGGCCCTGGTGCCACACTGAATCAAAAGCGCGGCTTTCCATCGAGCAAAACCGCACCAAAGTATTCTCTGCGCTCGAAGGCTGCGAATGCTTCCTCAGCGAGTCGGAGCAGCTGCTGAGGTGTGGAATGCTGCTTCCGGAAACCAAACTGTTCGTCCGGTAGCAACCTTTCTCCATCGATAATTCTGCGAAGCCTCTTTAAGTAGATACGTTCGAACACTTTTGATAGTGTGGGCAGGAGGCTGATGGGACGATAGGAGTTTGGTGACCTCTTATCCTTTCCCGCTTTTGGTATCGGTATCACCTCAGCGTGTTTCCATGTTTGTGGATATTCCCCTCTTCGAATTGCTTCATTGAAGGCATCCGTGATATATTGTATTGCAGATGGGGGCATTTGGCGAAGGATGCCTCCACCAATCCCATCATGGCCTGCTGCTTTCTTGACTTGTAGTCTTGCAAGCGAAGACGAGACCTCTTGGATCGTGATCTCTTCTATGACGTCCTCCTCCGGGGTTTCCACTTCAAGGAAGCGCCTCAGGCGTTGTTCTACAAATCTGATATGTTCGTCATCCCTTGGGTCCTCAACTGGTTGGAAATTAGTTCTGAAGGTCTCTGCGAGGGCCTCAGCCTTCTCCTCAGTTTCGCAGATGTATTTGTTGCCAACCACTATTTGCGGGATCTTCAGTCCTCGCCGGAGTATGGCCTTAGTGGTTCGCCATGCTGATCCATTATGCAGGTTCAGAGTAGAGATGAAATTGGACCAGTCTGATGTCCTATGATGCTCCCCTTCAGCTTTGATTTCCCGCTGCATGCGGTTGATGATCCTCTTGGTAGTCCGATCCCTTGTGACGTGCCACTCCCGAGTTAGTTGATTTTTGGTGGCAATTGCCTCTCTAATGCAGGGAGGCAATTGTCTTGAACAGGGAGGCCGGTTGCGTCGTGGTCGTGTGGCTGCGTCCGCTGCCTCGTTAATCCAGTCTGCCAGGTTGGCCACTGCGGCAGAGGGACCGGTGATTGAAGGTGGTGGCGCCGTTTCGATACGCTGGGAGAGATGGCCTTGGAAAGCTTCCCAGTCTATGTCCCGCAGGTTTCTGTTTAGCTTTTTCATTCTTGACGAGACGTCTGCCGCCATGTAGAACATCACGGGGACGTGATCTGATGATAATGCAGTTTTAGTTGTCACTGCGATGTTGTGCCGCAAGGCCATTGGTGATGGCGACATCTAGTACATCTGGCAGGCCATGTCCAAATATTGTTGGTTCTGTAGGTCCCCAGATTACAGCATCGTGGTTTTCGACGACGCGCAGTAGTCTTCGGCCGTTTGCGTTAATAACACGCGAGTTCCAGGCAACGTGTTTAGCATTGAAGTCACCTGCAATGAAAGGGTTGCCCCTCAGGCGGAGAAGAGCAGAGATGTCATCTTCATGCAGATTTCCTCGAGGTGGTCTGTATGCAGCTATAAACAGGATTCTTCCCCTGGGCGTCTCAACAGCTACACCTGATGCTTCGATGGTCTGCATCTGAGGTAGTTTTACCTCATAATGTTTGATACTGTTCCTGACAAAGACCGCGGTTCCGTCTCCCGCGGTAGGCCGGTCATATCTGTGGCAAGTATAGTTGGAGACGGCTGCCTTGAACCCCGGCTTTAGATGCGTCTCATTAACTAAGCATACATCAACGCCATCATCTCTTAGGAACTCTCTAAATTCGCCTAACTGACGCCATATGCCGTTGGCATTCCAAATGGAGATAGTCAAGTCTTCAATGGTGTTCGCCATGGCTTACTTGATTCCCTAGTTGAACGGCGGTTATTGCCAGCCTGACTGCCTCCGCAATCTGACGCGGTAGGTCTTTAATCAATGTAGTTACCGTCTCCAGTAATGACTGTACCATATTCAGGAGAATGGAGCTGTCTTCCTTCTGGGAGGCTGTTTCAGCTGGTCGGTTGCTCTGGTCGTCAGCTTTCTTACTCAACCTAGGTGGTTTTCTCTGGGCGGAGGTAGTCTCTTACTGATTGTCCTTTGCATCCTTCGCCTTGGATCGCGAGCTGGCGGGGGGGTTGCTTAGCGCTTCCGCGAAAGAAGTACCCGGTCTTAACTCGGGATTTGGTGGTTCCCCGTCAGCAGACGCTGTCGTCTCCTCGTTCTTCCTCTGCTGCTGCTGCTTCTTCTTCTTGAGCATGGCAATGTATGAGGCGTTGTTAGCCTTCTGCCTTTCATTAAATTTGTTGAAGGCTGTGCATTTGCGATAGCTCGCCACGTGATCACCGCCGCAGTTGACGCATTTGGGCTGGGCTTCGCCTTTCTTAAGGGCACATTGTCGAGAAGGATGTTCTCCGGCGCACTTAACACATTTGGATGGCATCACGCAGTGGCGGGATACATGCCCTACCCCCTTGACAATTATAGCACTGAGGAGGTCCTCGTGTGCTGCGGAGCTTTTCAATAGTTATCATCACAGAACATAGTGAGGTCATTTTGAAGATTGCTCTGTTCTCGATGGTATCTGAAAGGACGACCAGGAACAGGGGAACCTCTTGGCGCGTTTTTGAAGAGCGGAGCCGGACGACAGTCCTCGCCACCATTCCACGCTCTTCGAGCTCTTCTTTGATGTAATCCGGCGAGAAGTTGAACGGCAGTCCTCTGATGACGACTTTCAGATTCTTGTCGGCTTCTGTCGGGAAGGTGTAGAAGGGTATGTTATGCGTTGATGCATAGCCAGATACAGATTGATGGTCAGCCTTGGTTTTAAGGAAGAGCTTATATAGTTCTCTTCCTGCTGGCTTTACGCGGAACTCGTGCTTGCAGAGCTTCTTTAACAGCATGCTAAGATTTCTATAATCCTCTTTGTATGAGATGATTAGGGGGGCGGGTTTGGACTCCCTGCTGGGCGCAGTCGTTTCAGTTCCTTCGGCTTCCATATTTGTCTCTCCCTCTATGGGAAGAGTTTTCTAGTAGCCATTTTTCTTTTGCTATTTTGCATTTCATATTTATTTGATTTCTAAATTGCCTGTACTGCTCTCTTTCTGCTTCATCCTGAGCATTTTTGTACCTTCTCCTCTGATCCATCAGCTCCAAAATTTCATCTGTGATCCAAGGTTTTCGGGCAGCTTGTTCCTTAAAGCCTAATGTTTGTTTACCAGCTTTCATTATTTCGGTCTTTAATACATTCCATTCGTCCTCGGTTGAGCTCCTTTTAGAGTTACTTCTTAGAGCTAGGTCTACCATTTCTGCAAATAATTCTCTTGTGCTAGATTGTTTCAGTTTATTCACTTCCAGTCTGTTCTGCTTTTACTGCTTGCTTATTCGCTTAAATTTCAGCCTGCACTTCATTATTATCAAATTATGGTCAGAGTCTACGTCTGCTCCTGGGTACGTTTTACAGTCCAGAACTTGATTCCTGAATCTCTGCTTGACCATGATATAATCTAGCCGATATCTGCCTGTATCCCCAGGACGTTTCCAGGTGTATATTCTTCTTGCGTGGTTCTTAAACAGTGTGTTTGCAACTACTAGCTTATATCTTTCACAAAATTATAGCAACCTGCTTCCTCGATCATTTCTTTCTTCTACGCCAAAAGTTCCTAAAGTACTCCTCTCTTTTCCTTCTCCCACTATTGCATTCCAAGCACCCATGATTATTAGATTTTCATCCCCTTTCACATATTGGATTAATTCTTCAATTTCGGTGTATATTTTTTCTATTTCTTCGTCATCTTCCTGTGACGTTGGCATATACACTTGTACTAATGTCATTGGGACGGCCTTAGTTTCTAACCTCATCAAAATAATCCTGTCACTAACTGTTCATAATAACTCACCCGTTTCCCAACTTTATTGTTCATTTCCAATCCTACACCAGTGACTCCATTGACAGCTTGTGTGCTAATTATCCAGTATTCCCCAGACCAGAAATCCTGTGCGTCCATCCACTTAATCTCACTAATCCCAACAACATCTAACTTTAGTTGTTCCATCTCCCTTTTTAAGTTTTCTAACCTACCTGCCCTATTCATACTTCTAACATTCCACGCTCCGACTCATAGAATGTTTCTATCCATTCTGATGACTCCTCCCTGAGCAGTCCTCACCCGGAGATACGATTGGGGCACTATTTTACCTCCGGAATATTTTACCACGGTAGAAGCCATCATGATATATGTAATTTGAGAGGATTACATGTCCTCGGGATACACTTTGGGTCTTTAATGCAGTGGTTTCCCGCTCCCTTCTGCATCCCCATGCCGTTGATCATATCTGATTCATCCACCATTAGGGGCCGTTTCCAACCCCAAGGGCAAGAGGGTGCCCTGAACCGCTCCCCGCACTTCCGCCCTCCTTTCAGAGGCCGTTGGCAAGCAGTGGGTGATTCCATATACCGGGAATCTTTCAGGCGCCAGAGCCTCGTCCGTGCAAAAAGGGTGCTCCACGTGAAGGAGAGGGAGGTTGACATTTGGTTGGAAAAGGCTAGTATAGGCACTCCCAAATCCTTACTATTATAGAGTACTGACATTTTATTATGCGTAGGCGTACTTTATGATCTGTAAAGTATTAAAATACTTTTTTTTACTGACTCCTGTTATTACCTCACTGTTTGATCTCTTACGCACAAAAATAGTATCCCAAGGCAGTTTTAAGAAATGATCATTGCACTGTACTGGATTGAAAGATTCTCGCGTATCTCTACATAGTCACAATGAAATCTCAAGCGTCACTCACTTCAATTTAACGTGTTGGTTTTTTTTTTTTTTTTTTGAGGTTCTTTTCGATTCACACAAAATTTTTAACAAAAGAATAAGATTATTATACATTTTAATTTAAATATAGACCACAAAGATTCTGTAAAATAATAATAATTTCACGTGATCTAAAAATTCCAGGCACGGAGTTTCTTATCAGCCGCGTAGTACACCTCTATCGTTGTCACCTAATTTGAAAAGGAAACCTACAGATTAACATGAAATTCGAACCACGGAGCGTCCTAGCATCTTAGCATTAACAAATCAAAATTTTGCCAGAGGTGAATATCAATCTTAAGACCCATAAAAATTACAGTTGTGACAGGGATTTGAACCAAGTACCCCAATCGTAGGCTGTAACCATCTGGGTAAAGAGACAAATCTGGATGTAATGGAAAATAAATATTCAAACATAATAAACGTAGTTTTTTATAACTTATTTTTTCTATGCCAAAACACAAATGTCCTTTTATCCGATTGAAAGATATTTTTCAGTACTTCCAGATTAGATGCTTGCGGCCTGTGATGTGGTTCAAATTCCGGGTCTATGATACAACTTTTACAGGTCGTAAAATCGACCCTCACCTCTGGAGTTTTGTCTCTGCAAGGACTCTACCTATATTTTACGAACATCTAATGAACCTAAAGTGAGGCTGAAAAAAAGGACAGTTTTCGAAAGCAATCAGTAACGCTAAAACATTTAGTTGTAAGGGAGCGTCCATAAACCACGTAGCTCCATTTTGACCTCCTGAGAACTCCCCCCCCCCTCCCTCTACGTAGCCCGAAATGGCTTTGGTTTCTATCACCTCCCCCCCCCCCTCTCACCCACGTAGCACCTAGCTTTTCCCCCCATTGATTCCAGAAGACATTTTGTACTGTTTTTTGTTTTCAGACTATTGTAAATAACATACGGGGTTAATTAAATGACGGAAATAAATATTTTCATGCTGTTGTGTGTTCTGTACATCATTTTAACTGTGAGAAATATTATGAACGAAAAGATACGTGGCCTGGCTTGGAAACAAACTTCCTCCCCTCCCACGTAGCCCAGTGTAGCTTTCCAGCCAACCTCTCCCCCGCCTAGACCAAGTCACGTAGTTTATGGACACTCCCTAAAGGACCGGAAATTTCGGCTTTCTATACGCTTCTCCATATCGACCGGCCCGCACCGTCAAAAAGTGAACTACAGTAAACTAATGACGACAGAGTGTGGGCCGACATGCGGTGTCGTTTGAAGTCACTTCAATCGA
>JARYHS010012813.1:0-11978 GCA_031002005.1 Vandiemenella viatica | reverse complement strand
TAAATAATCGATATTGTTGAAGGTTTAGTATCATTGAAGGTGGGTGATAGACAAACATAATTACTGTGTGAGGATACATATATAAATCAAATTATGAAAAACTATAAGTGAAAAATAAAATATAAATAAGATAGGATAGGGAAAATAAACAGTTACCCGTCACTTACCACAGATGAAGGCAGGAGGGCGAGACACGTAAAAACACAGAAACAAACGAATTGCACAATATTTCGACTTTTTAGTCTTACTCATGTGGGAGGCGAGACATATGGCAGGGGGAAAGATGTGGTCACATCCGAGCCTGCCACATGAATGAAGCACAGGCGGAAAACGCGTGGTAGTGGAAGAATTGCCGGGAGGGGGGGGGGGGGTAGGGAATAGGCTTGACCAGCGATAAAAGTGAAACAAATGAATATAATGTCTGTGTAGCTTAGTTCAAAAAGTTATAATTGAGAATAAAGGGAGATAGAATAATTTAATATATATATATATATATATATACAAAAAATAATAAAATAAATAAATAAAGAGGAAAATATATATATATATATAAAATTATAAATAACTGTAAAATGAAATGAGAGTATGCAAGTGACAGGTTTAACGTAGGTTTAGGCCAGGGGTGTGTCTGGTGTCAAGGATATGTTGGTAGGCTAGTTCCCATCTGCGGAGTTCTGAAGGGGTGGTGGTATTCGGAAAAACTCTAATAGCTCTGACTGTGAAACAGGTGTTGAGGTTGTTTGAACTATGGAAGTTCGCATGAATTGCCACGGGATGGTCTGGGTTGGAAGTATAAACTGTTTGCCTGTGGCCATTCATCCTGTAGGAAAGTTGTTGAGTGGTGAGACCAATGTAAGAGGCAGTGCAGTGGATGCAGGTGAGTTGGTAAATAAGGTGAGTGGTAGCACATGTGGCATGTCCAATTATAGGGAAAGATTCGCCTGTGACAGGATTAGAGTAAGTAGTGGTGGCAGGGTGCATGCTGCAAGTTTTACAGCGGGGTCTGTTACACGGGAAAGATCCCTGTGGAGGTCTAGGGGAGTCGGCAGGTAAATACTTGTGGACCAAGATGTTGTACAGATTGGGCGGTCTGCTGAAGCAAGTGCGGGGAGCAGTGGGTAGGATTTTGGGAAGGAGGAGACGTATTTTAGGGAAGGAACGTAAGAAATCATGCCCACGGCGGAGTATCTGGTTGACAGATTCCAGGCCAGGAAATAACTGGGTGACAAGTGTTGGACCACGGTCAGCTTTAGGAGGTGCAGAACGAGGGTTGTGGGTGATGGCACGGGAAATTTGTTTTTCCACCAGATCATGGGGGTATTGGCGGGAAACAAGGGCTTGGGATAGTTTTTTGGAGTAACTGGAGATTGATTCATGATCAGAACAGATGCGTCTGCCACGGATTGCAAGGCTGTATGGGAGGGAACGTTTAATGTGGAAGGGGTGACAACTGTCAAAGTGTAGGTATTGTTGTAAATTGGTCGGTTTAATGTGTACTGAGGTATGGAGGGTCCCCTGTCGTAGGGTGATATCTACGTCAAGGAAGGTGATACAGGTGTGGGAATATGACCATGTGAAATTGATGGAGTGATTATCATTTAGTGAGTTGAGGAAGTCTAGGAGGTGGTCCTCCCCGTGGGTCCAGATCATAAATATATCATCTATGTATCTGAACCACACGAGGGGACTGAGGGGGGAATTCTACAGAAAAATATTTTCCAGACGGCCCAGGAAAAGGTTAGCATAGGACGGGGCCATGCGGGTACCCATGGCAGTGCCGCGTATCTGGTGGTAAATCTGGGAGTTGAAGGAGAAAACCTTCCACATTGAACGTTCCCTCCCATACAGCCTTGCAATCCGTGGCAGACGCATCTGTTCTGATCATGAATCAATCTCCAGTTACTCCAAAAAACTATCCCAAGCCCTTGTTTCCCGCCAATACCCCCATGATCTGGTGGAAAAACAAATTTCCCGTGCCATCACCCACAACCCTCGTTCTGCACCTCCTAAAGCTGACCGTGGTCCAACACTTGTCACCCAGTTCTTTCCTGGCCTGGAATCTGTCAACCAGATACTCCGCCGTGGGCATGATTTCTTACGTTCCTTCCCTGAAATGTGTCTCCTCCTTCCCAAAATCCTACCCACTGCTCCCCGCACTTGCTTCAGCAGACCGCCCAATCTGTACAACATCTTGGTCCACAAGTATTTACCTGCCGACTCCCCTAGACCTCCACAGGGATCTTTCCCGTGTAACAGACCCCGCTGTAAAACTTGCAGCATGCACCCTGCCACCACTACTTACTCTAATCCTGTCACAGGTGAATCTTTCCCTATAATTGGACATTGTTGCGTCCGGTTGGCTATTTACTTCCGCGAGCGGTTCGGAAGTTGGGAGCTAGACTTCCGTTTAGTTGTTGGAAGTCTAAATACAAGTGAGTAACGATTTTCAAACTTGGGAACTCGGTGTGGAAAAGGGTTTGAGAAATAAAAACACATACAAGTTGAGATTACAATCAAACTTGCAACTCACGAAGCCCGACCTACTTCCACTGAAATTATTCAGAAATTACGGGAGTAACTAGCTTGGGTCCTTCTATCTGCTGGTCCGTCATTTACTAAGACCCTTATACTTGAAGACCCTAACAGCTAGCAACGGCGACTACTGTGCCCTGCACTAGTCTGTCTCTCCGTCCTACTGCTGCCCTAAGCTAACAGTCCTGCTCTGTCACTGCTGGTGATCCTCTCTCTGCTCTGCTGGTGGTCCTCTCTCTCTGCTGGTCCTCTCTGCCCTGCTGGTGGCCCGGCCACCTCTTTTATATCGTCCGGTGACGACACTGCGTGTGTCTTCTCGACCTTCTCGAACATTCGGGTTGCGCTGGTCACGTATCCTACGTTCTTGCATCAGCTTTGTTTATCCTTCTGGAAATTTTCGTGTTTCCTGTCACGCAGGCTGTCGGGTCGAGGGCGTTATCGGGCACTCTTCCGCTGCTTGTCAACACACAGTCCTATCTCCCCTCGCTCGACCTTCCGGCCTCTACTGTTTATGTTTACTGCCTCTGTTGATAAACATTGCTTCTCCACAACATCCTACGCGTCTCCTAACACGTAAACTTTACACTTAATTGTGCAACCTGTACACCTAAGTACTTCTTGCGATTCATTCGCAACACCTCCCCCCCTTGGGGAAAATTTTGCAATCTCTCTTGAGAGTGCAAAATTTTCAAATTCTGTGTCGGCTGTGTGAGCTGCTTATTTATTGACAATTAATTCCTTATGCATATTACAATGATACATTAATTTTTACAATGTTTCACATATTTCACATATGTTTCACACATATTTCAATTTCTTTCTTATCTTGTCTTTACAATAGTGACAATTTTTTAATATTACATACATCATACATGTATAAATAATTATCTTACAATGTACCATTTCACTTTTTCTTTTTGACAGTGTCTTATTATTTCCTAAAACTAACACAAAGCATTTTAATATCTTTTCCCACAATATGTTCATTATACATTCTAACGTTTATCAGTTTTAGACAAAAACATCAATGGTCTCTTTTGTTCATACTCCAAATATCTGTTTGGATAACGCACACGTTCACTGATCACTGTATCACTGTTTTCGTTTACATACCTGCTTCTCACAGGCCCAAAAGTAATCTGTTCACTCTCATCATTGTTCATTCCAGCAGGATGATACCTAACCACCCCAGTATCAGGGTACTGATTTACAATCTTATTCTTAACACAAATCTTAGTGCAACAGTCATCACCTATGGCTTTACAGAAAAACCTAAAACAATCACGGCAACATTTACAATATCTACATACACAGAATATTATTATCAGCACTACTATCCCTGTCCCAGCATACCCCCATATTGGTATACTGTCTATAGAGAAAGAATTAAACGCTGTTCTTTGCTGGTATGTAATTTCATCTTCTATCTCATCTAGCTTATGCCCTGCTGCCGTCAAATCATCTAACTGTCGAACTACAGGTTCAACTGGTAAATATAGAGGAATTTCAGATATGTTTTTCTTTTCTTTATTTATTATACAACAATCTATCTCCATATTTAGATTCGGGACTATATCATTAATCGGTACCTTTGATCTAATGATATGCTCAGACTGTATTAATATTTGTGCACCATATCCCTTACATTTACTTAAGAATTTAAGCTTTCCTGTCCCTTTAATAATTACATCTGTAGGCTTATTTTCATTACACAAAACTGTTAATCCTTCATCCTTTGGTGCTACAAAAAGCCATTCATTACCTCTTATTTGCGTCCATACGCTTTCATTTAGTGTAATAAACTTCTGAATACAATCACTTGGGATTTTTACTATAGGTTGAAGCATCCTGGCTTCACATACCTCATGATCATATGTTGACAATAACACAAATGTCTGTTTACAAATACTATGATTAGGTTCTAGGTTTTTGCATGTTAATTGGTCACTATCTAACTTTACATATTGCCGTTTTGCATCATCAATTAACAAAAATTCTTTTTCCGGCGCTATATAGGTAAATAATTGTTTACTGTGATTCACCTCAACTGGTAGGGGCCAAAGCTTATAAATGTTAAACATTTCACTGTCTACTAGCGGAATATTTAATACATAGCTCAATATATTTCCCGAAATAAAGACATCTAGATCTATTACTCTCATTAATTGATACCCCTTGGCTTCAGACAATTCTATTGGAAATTGCTTATCTTTTATTTCGTCTTTAATCAATCCCAAGTATTTTACCACTTGTACCGGATTGACTAAATGCGGTTCAAGAATGCCTTTCTGTGCATTCACTATGGCAGTTATAAGCAAATCGTATTCTCTCTCGATTTCATTGAATATTGACATTAATTGTATCAGCTGTTCATTTAATGTGACTGATATGGCAAGCTTATCCATTCTTTTGTCTACGCTATTCTCATATTTTATGACATGCTCATTTAATTTTAACATCCCTGCAGTTATAACTTTTTCGTTACGCTCTATCGAATTAACCGTGTGATTGAAGCTAGTCAATGTCGCTCTTACAATTGTAACTTGCTCTTTGGACAACTTTAATAATTGCTTCTGTTCATTTTCTAACAAATTAATTTTTGACTTAAAATAAGAAGCATCATCTTCATCCAAAGTTCCAAATAGGACCTTGCTAAGTTCCCCTACAAAATTAAGTATTCCTCGTTTTCTTCTATTCTGCTCATGTCTAGCTAATTGCCCAATTAGGCCTTGTGAGGCTTCTATTTTGCTCACATGGTATTCTAATGCATGTCTTGCGCCCACACATTCTACTGTACTTACATTTATCTTTGTAAGTTTTTGATTGCAAAAGTCTACAGCCCTTGACGCTACCTTTCGACTGGCTTCAAATTTCTCTCTTATGTCTTTTAAGTTAAAATAACTCACTATTCTCCAAGTAACAGTGTACAAACTTACTGTCCCTTTGTTGTCATAATACAGTCCTGGTGATGACTTGAATTTTGTTAACTGTAGATCCTGCTGTTGCATCGTTGACGTCACACTCATTATTAAGATGGCCACTACTATTCCACAGCTTACTGCCATCATTCCTGCAATTTTAAAAGAACTCTTTTAGTCTGTTGGCATGCACTTTTGTATATTTATTCTTCTTCAACTGAATTACTACATTTGGTCCCTTAGTCTCAATTACTGTATACGGACCCCTCCATTGACTGTCCAACTTTTTCGAACGGCCTCGTCTCACACTTTCATCAAATAATAAAACTCTATCACCTGGTCGGAATACTACGGGATTTGGGTCTTATCATAATTATCCTTACTTTTCATTTTCGCTTGCGCTGTCGCTTCTCGCGCTTCTTGATGCATTGCCCTTAATCTTTCTCTTAGTTCAATTACGTAATCATCGTAATTATATATTACCTCGGCTGGTTTCTTTTGTAGTACTCCCGGTAAGTTACATACTCTTCCAAAAAATAATTCGTGAGGCGTATATCGGTAGTGCTATGCGGTGTTGTATTAAAAACAAACACTGCATATGGGATCCAGGCATCCCAATCTGTCTGACCTTTATTTATGTAGTGCCGAAGCATTTCCGTCAATGTGCGATGCGTTCTCTCTAACGCTCCATTCGCTTGTGGGTGATAACTTGTAGTGTGTATCTTCTCTATGCGTAGTAATCTACATATTCTCCTCATTAGGTCACCCATAAAGTTACTTCCCATGTCACTTAATAAAATAGACGGTATTCCGAACCTTAGAATTATCCGTTCTACTAGCACTCTTGCTACCGTGTCAGCATCTTGCTGCTCTATGGGCTCGGCTACTAAAAACTTTGTCAAAGCATCCTGAAATGTCAGTATATACTTATTTCCTTTTTCTGATTGCTGTAGTGGACCTACGATATCTATATCACACCGTTCAAACACATGCTCTGGAGTTCTTGTTATCTCCATTGGCATCTTTGTCTTACTCTGGGTAATCTTATTCTTTTGGCAGCTTTCGCACTGGCGAATGTACTGCTCAATGTCGGCTTTCATGCCTTCCCAGCTACAATACTTCCTAATTCTCTCATAGGTCCTACCTATTCCCTGATGTCCACCAATTGGTGATTCATGATATTGCTTCAATATTTTCATCTTCTCTTCCCGAGTAAGTTCTTTCTTATTGTTCGTCTACCGGTGATAATGTTCCCTTCTCATTGTCAGCAGTTGAGGTACCACTTTCTGCCTCTATTTCTTTACTTTCAGGTTTCTCTTCATCATTATCACTTATTTCGTCATCGGTCTCTCTAATGTTTCGGATTCGCGAAAGAGCGTCTGCAACTTGATTTCTTTTGCCGCTCTTATACACGATCTCATAATCATACTCCTCGAGTTTCAACCGAAACTTCATTAATCTGGATGACGGGTCTGATACACTATTAATCCACAATAACGGTTTATGGTCTGTACAAATGGTAAATTTCCTTCCAAACAATAGGGTCTGAACTGTTTCACTGCCCAACAAATGGCTAGCATTTCCCTTTCAATAGTGCTGTAGTTCTTTCTGCCCTGTTTAAGGTCCTGGATACATATGCTACAGGTAAGTCCTTACCAATTATACCTTGACTTAAAACAGCTCCTATCGCATCTTGACTTGCGTCTGTGGTTACTACGAAACTTTTTGTGAAATCGGGATACTGTAAAATGGGAGGATTCAACAATTTTTCCTTCAATTGTTGAAAAGCCTCTTCCTGTTTCGTTCCCCATATATATGTAACTCCTTTCTTTAGCAACTCATACAACGGCTTAGCAATTTTACTATAATTACTAATGAACCGTCGATAGTATCCACTCAAACCCAAGAATGCCTTTAACTGACTGGTATTACTCGGTTGTGGGTATTGTTTCACGGCTTCTACCTTTTTTGGATCAGGTTTCAATCCCTCCTCTGTGAGTACGTGTCCAAAAATGTAACCTCTTTCCGTAGAAATTCACATTTGTCTACTTGTAACTTGAGGTTGTACTTTCTCAGTCTTTCGAAAACATCTTCTAATCTGGCATTATGTTCTTTTAGTGACGATCCAAAGATAATGACGTCATCTAAATAAATGAACACTTTCTCACCTTGCAGTCCTGTTAACACAGAGTTCATTCAATTTCTGGAAGGTATTTGGTGCCGTCTTTAATCCCATAGGCATCCTTTTGAATTCATAATGTCCATAAGGAGTGCTAAACGCTGTCTTTTCCCGATCTTTTTCGTCCAATAAGACCTGATAATATCCTTTCGCTAAGTCCAGTGTCGAGAAATATTTTGCCTTTCCTAGCCCATCTAATATTTCATCAATTCGCGGCAATGGGAACACATTATTTACTGTCAGATCATTAAGTTTCTGTAGTCTATTACCACACGCCATTTTTGTTTACCGCTTGCATCCATTTTCTTCGGAATTATCAGTACCGGCGAATTCCATGCACTATCACTAGGTACTACTATGTCATCCTGTAGTAGTTTATCTATTCGCCTTGCAAAATTTCTTTTTGCGCCTCCGGTATTCGGTATGGCCTCAACCGAACTATCTTTCCTTCTGCTTCCGAAGGAGTTTAATTTCATGCTTGACGGCCTCTGTATAACCTAATCTATCTCCCGGCAAATGGAATATGTCATTATACGCCGCACAAATCTCCAATAGAGCTTCCTGCTCTTCTTTGTTCAAATGATCGACCCGGAGATTTTCCTTAGCTTGCTTAACCGCGATCTGCCCTCCGGTCGCTCTACTCTAACTTGCCTTACGTGGGTTTCTTTTAATTCTGGCATTTTCTCAGCTTCTACTATGGGATTTTCTAAGTTTAACTTCCTCTTCCGTAGTGTTTAGCATACTTGTGATGCACACTCCGTTTCTCACGGATACCAATGCTTCTGGCACAAATAGACCTGGTTTTACTTCTTGCTTTGGGATTATCACCTCTGATTCATTCCCTCAACGTTACTCTTACTCTCACTATTTTTTCTCGCGCGGGCCTATTCTTATTTCTAAGTTTCGAGCCTTCCCGGCTTCCACTCTCGGTTGAGTACTACACTTACTCCCGTTTTTTCGCGATTGGAATCGCCTTTGACTTCGTGGTCTTAGCCACCTCCGCATAGGTGCGTTCCATTGCATCTTATGCCACGCAGATCTTACTGCTAACGAGTCGGACTTTCCGCATTCGTTAAACTACTACGCCCTTTCACGGGGCTTACTGTCTTCGATGCAGTACCTACTGCCTCGAAAACCTTCCGTCACGTCGCACAATTCCGTTAGTCGACTGACAGCTTTCACCTGAGGTCACAAATTCCCTGAACACACCTTGCCTAAGCGCCACGCCTCACAATTCGTTAGTGAGTCGGGCAACTTTCACCGCATGTCGCAATCCTCACGACATCTTCCCTGTCGCGTCGCACAGATCCGTTAGTGGACGGACAGACACCATTGCGCGTCGTAATCCCTACGACACTTCTCCCGTCCCGTCGCACAGTTCCGTTAGTGCACGGACGAGCATGATTTGGTGACGTAACCCTTGCGACACCCACAACATTCTTGTAGCCGTCGGTTCGTCTTACCGATCTACAAGAACCACTACAACGCATCTGACGTTGTGTCTGAAATGGCCCTTCTTGCGCGGTTTCCAAGCTAATTCGCTTCCCGCGAATCTCCAATGGTCCTCCCACCATAATCTATTATGGCCCTATTTTGTGCCAAGAAATCCCTTCCTAACAAGCCTTCAAATGGCAAATCTATGTCGACCCTATCACATAGAACTTTTGCCTTAGTACCAACCCTTTTTTCGACTTGCAACTTAATTACTACGGAAGCTTCTGTTTTCACTATATTGTACTAATCCCTTTAATTCTAATTTTTCCACTAGTATCCCTTTTTGCTCCCTAGGTATACTATCCTTTTTTATTAAGCTGATCCTGTGCCCCACTATCTACCAGGAATTTCATCCGATTATGCTTGCTCCATCACATTGCATCGGTCACGTATTCATTTTTGTCTGTGCAGTCTACCTTTATATACTTTTGGGGCCTGGCGCAATGTGACTGCCTCATTATACGCCACTTAACAGTTTACCGATTTTCGATCTTTTTCCTTTCCCGACCATGCATTTTCTCGGCAATCCCGTGGCGTAATGCCATTTTCGTTGCACTTATAGCACTGTAATTTCACTTGTATATGGATACCTTCTTCTCTAAAGGGTGCTGTTGGGCCGCTTGCCTAGCGCTACTTCTCGTCTCTCGCCGTGTTTCCATCGTTTGACGGCGTTTTCTTTGTTTCCATCTTGTCTACTTAGCAAGCAAAAGCATTTATCGCTTTCTTATCCAGTTCGTCCTCTTATCAATTACCCTTACCGCGCTTTTGTGCATCGACATCTTTGGCTGTATGCCCGGATTTTTGCAATTGAAAACAGTGAATGGGGACCGTTTTTTCTTTCTACCTTCTGATTTCTGAAGGGATATCGTGAAACCGGTTTTTCTTTCGCTGAAGCAATCGCACTTTCCTCTGTGGCTGCGATTTCCACAGCTTCTGAAAGGGTAATCGTTTCTCCCCTGGCACGTACAATTGTTTTTATTCGATCATCATATAACCCTTGAATAAAAACAGCCCTTCCTAACTTTAATACAAGAGCTATGCTGCCTGCCAATTCCGTTTCTGCCATAACACCCTTTATGGCTTCCCTGAACTGATGCTGGAGTGCATCTATGCGCGAACCCCATTGCGCAATGCTCTCCCATGATTCTTGCCTACTAGCAAACATTTTGCATGCATAATAGTCTAGCGTTCTTTTGCAGCCATAGTTTTCAACCAATATCGCACGAACTGCCGGCCAAGTTGTAGTCAAATCTCTGACGAGCAATTTGCTTCTAGCTGTCGATACTATTCTGGCTTTAACAAATTTTAATAAGATCTCATGCTGTTCTGGCGCCACCAGTTCAAAAGCACTATCACAGTTATCCAAAAATTCATTTAACTGTGCCTTATCGCCATCAAAAGAATGAGGAATTAATTTAATGACTTCATTTAAACTAATATACTGCCTCTGAGGTGATGACTGCGCCTCCTGACTACTTGGCATTACTTCGTTAGGCATGCTTGCTGTGCGTATTTTCTCACCTGCTGGAATTGACTTCTAAACGACGTGCGCTGCTCGTTTGGCTGCTGACTGCGGCTGATGACTGCTGACAGCGGCTCGTCCCGCTGCCCTCGGCTGCGTCGCTCTGACTGCTGCTGCGTTGTGGTGACTGCGGCTGCGTCACGGCTGCACTCGGCTGCGTCGCGGCTACTGTTGTCGACCCTCGTTGGCCTCGGCTGCGTTACGGCTGCTACCCGTCTTGTTGTCTCGTGGATGCTGCTGGCAGGTTTTCTCCGTTGTCGAGTGACCCCTCTCGTGGTTGACCAGTGGATCCTCTTCTTCTTCTCTCGACGCCTACTTATTTGCAGTGACCTCCCTCTGTCGGCTTCGTTCTCCAAGCCGTCAGTCTTACTTTGACTTCGGGCTGAGTTCTACAGAAGTACCCTCACCTATTCCTCAAATTTGTGGCCTATATTGCCGTTATGCTGACCTTTGGGCCAAGGTTGGCCAAAACTCTGTCAGTCGTCTTACTGGTTTTGTGGCTTTCCGGCCAAACACTCGTAGCTTTCCTAGGCCAAAAAAAACTAACAGTGGCTATCCTGGCCAAAAAAAACTAACAGTGGCTATCCTGGCCAAAACCCCACACTATTGACACCAAAAATTATAGGTATGTTGCGTCCGTTGGCTATTTACTTCCGCGAGCGGTTCGGAAGTTGGGAGCTAGACTTCCGTTTAGTTGTTGGAGTCTAAATACAAGTGAGTAACGATTTTCAAACTTGGGAACTCGGTGTGGAAAAGGGTTTGAGAAATAAAAACACATACAAGTTGAGATTACAATCAAACTTGCAACTCACGAAGCCCGACCTACTTCCACTGAAATTATTCAGAAATTACGGGAGTAACTAGCTTGGGTCCTTCTATCTGCTGGTCCGTCATTTACTAAGACCCTTATACTTGAAGACCCTAACAGCTAGCAACGGCGACTACTGTGCCCTGCACTAGTCTGTCTCTCCGTCCTACTGCTGCCCTAAGCTAACAGTCCTGCTCTGTCACTGCTGGTGATCCTCTCTCTGCTCTGCTGGTGGTCCTCTCTCTCTGCTGGTCCTCTCTGCCCTGCTGGTGCCCGCCACCTCTTTTATATCGTCCGTGACGACACTGCGTGTGTCTTCTCGACCTTCTCGAACATTCGGGTTGCGCTGGTCACGTATCCTACGTTCTTGCATCAGCTTTGTTTATCCTTCTGGAAATTTTCGTGTTTCCTGTCACGCAGGCTGTCGGGTCGACGGGCGTTATCGGGCACTCTTTCCGCTGCTTGTCAACACACAGTCTATCTCCCCTCGCTCGACCTTCCGGCCTCTACTGTTTATGTTTACTG
>JARYHS010012810.1:0-13007 GCA_031002005.1 Vandiemenella viatica | reverse complement strand
ACCTAATTAGAAGGGCAAGGGAATACTTTCTGAGTTGTTGGTTAGGGCTGTGAGAAGTCCACTTCCAGTGGTGACGGGGTTGGGAATTGGCTTTTTTTAGGTTAATGGCTGCTGGTGAGGGTAAAAGTAGGAAACCATATTAATACTGAGTATAAATCCACAGTTAGAAAAATCGCTAATTCTGAAGAAATAGAAGATACTTTTGAAAAAATAACAGAGGGGGGCAGATCAGGGAAGGCAAATGTTAGTGCTGAAAATATCACAAAGTCTTTGATAAGGATATTACTGGTAAAATGTAGAAGTATAATGAATAAAGTCATGGAATTTGTAAACCTGATTGATTTACATGAACCTCAAGTAGTTATAAGGTTAGAGCCCTGGTTAAAGGGAGGAGTACTAGACAGAGTGTACCGCAGAGATAGAGGAGTATTGGAGAAGGGCATTCATACTGGTTAGCAAGGACAACTACAGTTCACTTGTGTTTAGAGATCATGACCATTACTGGGGGTAGACGTCTGGGAAAATAAAAAATA
Source organism: Vandiemenella viatica (assembly GCA_031002005.1). NCBI lineage: Eukaryota > Metazoa > Arthropoda > Insecta > Orthoptera > Morabidae > Vandiemenella > Vandiemenella viatica. Next base: position 12,474 of record JARYHS010012810.1, on the reverse strand, counting down.
AAAAGTCAGAATGTTTGCTACTTACCGTAGTGGAAAAATGATGAGGCTCTTGGGGAGAAACTAAATTCATATTCAGAGTTCAGAAGTGAGCATAGAATGGTGATCATTGGTGGGGATTTGAACCTACCAGGTGTCTACTGGTTAGGAAATAAGACTAATAACACTAAAGAACGTAGATTTCAAATACCATAGTAAGGGAAGGAGGCTTTACACAGGTGGTCGAGCAGAAAACAAGGGGACAAAACATGTTGGATATATCCTAATAAAGCCTGATGAAAACCTAATTGGTAGTCAAGTAACCGAAGGGATTTGATCATATTCCAGTTCTGATGTATATAAGGTGATCCAATAAACCAGTGGCCAGAATTGAAGGGCGAAATAGATACAATTATAAAAAGGCACAAATCTTGGAACTAAATAGAAATTTCAGGGTTAATTTTATCAAATGGAAGAATGGCACAAGTTCATTGGAGACAAAGTGGGAAGAGTTAAAGGAAATGATAAGAAAGGGTGAGGAAATGTTTATTCCAAAACAGAGTTTGAAGAGAAGTACACAGCTTTCATACTACAACAGGGAAGTAAGGATGTTAAAGAGATTGGTGAGACGAGAACATAACAGACTTTTTTTTTTTTAATGGCATTCGGCTACTGGGCCATACAGACAGCTCAATGTTATTTGTTGCTATCAAGTATTGACACAAGGACACTACAACACGGACAAGACTTTCACAGACACAACACCCATGCCCTCGGCCGGACTCGAACCGGCGACCTACGGTACGCGGAGCTAGCACTCTAGCCCCTACGCTACCGAGACCGGCCAACATAACAAGAGTTAAGAAACAGCAAGGTAGTAGGGAGGTCATGAAACAACTAACAAACAAATTAATAATGTCAAAGAAACTGGCTAAGAATGAGTTTATAAAGAATATTATTGGTGCAGGAGGACCTCAGACTGATGCATCTAGAAATTTCTATAGCTATATCAGGAAACTGAGGGAAGAGAGGGTATTTTTAATTTTATTGGCATTCGGTTTGAGATCATACAACCATTCAACATTAATACAAAGCTTCTTACATCCATCAAACATATCTATTTGCACATTTACTTATCTATATTAGGTTAACTAATTACAATCTTGTTGAATGATAATAAATAATGGTCACTAAGTTAGAACATAGTGAGGATATAATGTAAGTGATGCTTTTACAAATTTTCAAATTTCAAGTGCCATCTTGAAGACCGTAATCCGAAAAAGCGTTACTAGACAATACATCAACTAGACTTAGTAATCATCGGTTCTGTTTTAACGTGTAGAGCATTTATTATCTATGGATTAGTCTAAATCGCCGTTTTTCTTCGACAAGTCAATTGTATTGGGTTGATCTACCTGGTGTCGGCCTCAATCGGTAGATTGGTGAAGATACTGTTAATTTTGCCATGCTAGTTGTGCTTGCGTGGAAATGGGGTTGTGCTGTGGTTTGGGCTTTAGGTTTGTAGTATAAACATTTTCTAATTTAACTTCCGAGGTTGGTTAGAATTCTATCCCTCCATCTTTTAAGTATCTGGCTAGGATGCTAAGTACTACTTTGTTGTTGATGGAAAGAAGGAGGGTTACGTTTGTCGGCAGGGGCAGCCGTTCTTGGCAAGATCTTTCATCATTTGGTCCTGGAGTTGTTGGTATTTATTGCATGAGAATATTATATGATTGATGTCTCCTATTGTCTGGTCTGAGCAGTCGCAATATTGGGAATCTCTCATCCCTGTTCGATGTAGGTGGCTGGGGATGTTACCGTGGTTAAATTCGGCTCTCCATATCGTGGTGACTAATCGTCGCTACTGTTCCAGTTGTAAAAAAAGGTTTTGGAGATATGCTCGGTTTAATTGAGGCAATTATAGATAAGGAAGGGGAAGAAGTAATGGAGGTCTTAAAAAAGGCAGAGTTATTGAGTAACTGGTTCAGTGACTCCATTAGAGACAATAATTCAGGGGTTATATCTGGAAATGAGCTATCCGCACAGCTGGAGAGGACAAGATTAGAAAATTTGAAATTAAATATCAAGATATCATGAAGGAACTAAGGAATATAAAAAAACCATAAAGGGCTGATTTTGATAATATTCCTACAGTTGTATTAAAGATAGTAGGAAGGGACATTGTACCTTAAGTTGAAAAATTATTTAAATTGAGTCTAGATACTGGTTGTTTACCAAAAGACTGGAAAAGCGCGATAGTAGTACCGGTCCATAAAGGAGGGTTGACAAACAGGGTTGAAAACTCTAGGGCAATTAGTTTGGCATCAGTGGTAGGTAATTAATAGAGATTAATATGCAACGATATTAGACGTGTCTGTGAGGAAAGTAATGTTTTTCAAGTCGACAACATGGCTTTAGACAAGGATATTCGTGTGAATCTCAGTAGGATATGTGCAATATATTTCTGATGAAATGGACAGGGGAGGTCAAGTTGATAGTGTGGTACTAGATCTTTCAAAGGCCTTTCATAGAGTGAGCCATAAAATTGTGATAAATAAGGTGAAAACTATTGGAGCTGATAAAAGGTGATTTACTGGGTCGAAGAAATCCTAAGAGGTAGAAAGCAAAGAGTTTGAGTAGGAAGTGCAATATCAAAAGAAGTAGAAGTGAACATGGGAGTCCCACAGGGTAGTGTATTGGGACCATTGTTATTCGTTATTCTAATGAATGATTGTGTTAATGGTTTACTGTCAGAAGTTAGATTGTTTGCGGACGACATAATGTTATATAAAAGGATCAAAAGCTGCAGGGTGATCTTGATAGGATAACTACTTGGGTGAGTCAACATGGGATGAAGATAAATGCTTTAGGTACACAGATAAAAAGGTAAAGGTTGATTACGATTATCAAGCGGGGAAGGAGCTACTTATTGAAGATTCGAAATGTAAATATCTTGGCATTACATTTGATAGCAAACTTAACTGGTCAGGACACACTGGATAGGTGGTAGGGAAAGGGTTCAAAATCTTTCACCTGTTGGAAATAGTGATGAGGAGATGCACTAGAGAAGTAAGGGAATTGGGGTACAAAACTTACGCTTCAGAGGTTAAGGACAAATGTTAGGAGAACTCGAAATCACTACCATCATGCTAAAACTGCCACTGAACGTAGCTGGACACTGATCAGTACAGGTCAGCGAAAGCTGAGTACCATCAGAAACTTCAGGATGTTAGACTAACAAGCTGGGAGACATACATAGCAAAAACTTGTTATTAAACCCATGGGGACTTCCGTACAAGCTAGCTGCGCAGAAGATAAAATCACCTACTATTTTTTCTACGCTCAGGAAAGGAGATGGAAGTATGACAAGCAGTTGGCAGGAATCGGCGAACTTCTCCTGAAAACGCTCTTGCCGGACGACCAGCAGGAGTCCGATTCAGAGGAACACAAACTCATAAGGCAACTAATGAATAACGAATATGAAAACGACATGGTTGGTTCTACCATTCGCTCAAGAGGAAGTAAGTACCGCAATAAGCGCGCTGAAGAGAAATAAAGCACCAGGACCTGATGGGATAACAGCAGAAGTCTGCAAGCCTTAAGTCAGCAAATAGTTCCTTACCTTACCGAATTGCTGAACGCCTGCCTGCTGCAGGGAAGGATACCTCATAGTTGGAAAACATCAAGCATAAAAATTATAAGGAAAGGAGAAGATAAGGACCCTACACTACCAAAGTCTTACAGACCAATTTGCCTGCTAAATACACTTGGGAAAATTCAAGAAAAATTATATGTAAAAGAATTAAAGAATTCAGATTATTGAAAGGTATGAATCAGCAGCAGTTCGGCTTCCGGAAAGGCAGGTCAACAGAGGATGCGATAAATGAAGTTCAGAGGATAGTCAACTCGACAAACAAAAAATATGTCATTGGCATATGTATCGACATTTCGGCGCCTTTGATAACTTATGGTGGCCGAGTATGTTCGCCCGACTAAGGGAGTTAGGATGCCCACGAGTGTTGTATGAGAGCTTCAAAGACTACTGTCGCGGAAGAACTGCAACACTTCAGAGCTCTGGTCAGAAACTGACAAAGCATCTCACAAAAGGATTCCAGTTCATGTGGCCCAGAATTCTGGGATATTGCTCTGGAACCTGTCCTTAACAGACTCATGGGTCTGGCAGAGCTTGAAGGAATCGTTGCCTTCGCAGATGATATCTTGCTGCTGGTTGGAGGAAATAATAGAAGAGAGATCGAGACAAACACCAAAGAAATAATGAAAGTAATGGAATGCTGGTGTAAACAAGTTAAGCTCCAGCTAGCACCAACAAAAACCCAATACATTTTGATGAAAGGAACACTGAAACGCAACCCCACTGTGAAGCTTGGAGAAAATTCCATTAAACGCAAAACAGTAAGATACTTAGGAGTTGTTCTGGATGAACATAGGAATTTCAAAGATCACATTGACTATATATGCCAAAGAACGACTGCAGCAATGAACAAAATAATTAGCATTGGGCAAAGAAGATTTCTAATCCCACTGCCGACTATAAGGCTGTATCATGGTGCCATTACCACAGCTATTGCAAGTTATGGAGCAGCACATGGGCGCATAGGTTAAGATTGGTTAAACCTGCAAGGGATATCAGACGAATGCAACGAGGAATTCTCTTGCGTCTTACAGGCGCATTCGGAAGTACCCCAACTGATGCACTTACAGTCATTCTCGGAATATGTCCTTTAGATCTGGAAATAAGAAAAAGAGCAGCATGTTACTGGCTACGAAAAGGAAACTTAGACGAGATAACAGAAATCCTGGGTTAAGTGGCTTCCAAGAAGGTAGACATAAAAAACTGTATTTTGAATGAATGGCAACAGCACTGTAACAATTCGGGAACAGGAAGGAGAGTATATGAAATTCGTCCTGACATGAGAGAGAGGATATGTATGAAGCACTTCAATCCATCCCAAGGGTTAATACATTTCCTCACCGGTCATGGACCATATGAAACATATCTCCATAGGATTAATAGGACAGAGAATGATCTATGCACGTGCGGATCTCCAGGAACACCTGAACATAAACTGTTTGAATGTGCTTTCGTTGATGATGAAATCAAACAGTACAGAATGAATTATGGGAAAACTACCACGGATATTCTGAAAGACAACCTCCTCTTAAATGAACTCGATAAGCTGGCAGATGCTGTGTCAGATGCAGCAAGGGAGCGGTATCGGCTTCAACATAGCCAACAACCTGCCAGAACACAGCAAGCCATTTAAGTGAATAGACAAGATACTCTCAACGAACGAGATACAAACAACTAAGTGTGGCTTCTGGAATTTACCGAAGCTTTTTTCTTCAACGGATGCCAGCGTTAAACGAACTTTTGAAAACTCAAGATGTTTAGTTACTTAGTGTTAGTGGGTAACAGTTTTTACTAACAGGTTGATAATTTACAGTGTGTAGTAATAGTAGTTAATTATTTGTACTATTTTCGTAGTTTATAGGATTAGTGTTTATTTTACAGAATTATATTTAGTATAAATTTTATTCCAGTATTAAGAAATAACGGTTCGTTGTAGATCCTAGAGAACGAACCATGTGAATGTACAGATAAATAAATAAATAAATAGCACATGTAAACTAGTCAGTACCTCACCTAAAGATACACAAGACCGAATTAAATGGAAGAAGTCCAGGTAGGCAGACCCTGCAATTCGGGATTAATGCTAAGAAGAAGTACCATCTTTCCAACAAATTGTGGCAACGTTTTTAAGATTCACCAGATAGCCTATGGTTTTGCTGGACTATTTTTTTTTTTTTTTTTTTTTAGGATTTATTCTTTTTTCTAATGTCATACATTGAAATATAAATAACATGTATTTTTTGTATTTTCATGTCTTTATAAAAAATTACTGAAGTGTTTCCAATCACATAACCTTCTCTATACCACCTATGTTCGTGAACTGGCAAATAATCCGCATGGATAACAGAAAAAATTATTTTGAGATTTTCAATAAACCAACCAGCGACGATGTATGAGTTTCACCATTAGTTTCTTGAGAAATGAAAATTAGACAAGTGCCTATGGTGTGCGAGGCCGTAGGCGGTCGCCCACGCCTTACGCCGCTTCTGACCGTCGGCATCTAATAGCTCATTCTCATATTTTGGCTTTTAAAACAATTAATTCATGATGATTTTTTTTAAAACAGGAGAGGGCAATACGTGAAGATAACATTGTTTGGTAGCAATTAATCCAAATTTCAAAAGTTTAATAACAGTTTAGAATGGGTGGAGAAAGAGGCAGCGTCTTCCAGTTCTCTGCAATAAACGTGGGACAAAACTTGGAACCCCGTAACAGAGTAACTCGCCGCCAGACGTATGGACAGTTGGAAATTGGAATTCTTAGGTTACATCTTGGAAAGCAAACTAATAATTACGTGTTTGTACGATTCATTTACCGTTTGATGCCTCATTTTCTCCACTTTACAACATTACAATACAAATAATACATTCACAACAACAACTCCAAGTATCACTAACACTGCAAAATTGACATTAAGCTTACAATCTTAATAAAACTACCACCTTCTTAGATCCTTTCGTCCCAGATGGATGAAGTAGAAAGTTTGCCAGACTGTCGATGCGAGCAACATTCTTTTGGGCATATTTTAATTTGTGATGCACTGGGTAGTAATCTTCACACAGTCATCGCAATCCTTAAATTGCACATGACGTATTAATACTGAATTTGCTGAAATAACAACTATATTCACTATACCAGCGTTTACTACACTCGAGCTCCATTGCGCCATTACACAAAAGTACTTTCTAGGTTGTATACCTCACAAATTTATCCTGACGATCAAGTAACGCACCTTTCTCGCACCATGGTGGATCCAGATGCACGTAAATACACAACAATTTCGCACTTAGGTTTGCTTAGAATTCCTGACGTAAGTAGAGTGTCTCCCCATTTCTGGATTCAGGCAAATTGGGGCAAATAGAGGGTGGACCTTCTTAGTAAGAGCTAATTTTCGGTTTGTCCAACGAGCTCCTTTACTTTTTCAGATTTTGGATTCCTTCAGAATCACTGGGTATGTCCTACCGCTCCACAGAACCTTATGAACACATAATGGCTTGACTGGGCTTGAAACTTTTAATCTTTCTTGATGATGTTTACCTGTATATTCATCTGTAACAATCTCACATACTCGCCATCCTCTTGACTAAATCATCCATCAGTTATTTACAGCCAGTCACATTCGGAGTAGCAGCGTATGGTTAGTCGTATCAACTTTGAATTCCTGGAAAGGCTGTTCAGGTTGTTGCTTTCAACTCTTTAGGTATCCCATTGTAGAGTATCTCCATATGATCATCCTCGAACCGCTTTTCCAACAGAATCATTAAAACTCGTAATCATCGTATATTTGCCTGGAATAGAGTGAAAAGTATTGGCAGACTTCCCTCCCGGGGCCAAAATCAATGTTGTAGCCTTTTATTTATCAGACCATCCATTTCACTTTGTTGCTACCTCAAACTGTTTCTTATATGATTACCATACTATTAGGACATAAAAATAGGTGACTTCATTTTACCCTTGCTTTGGTTGGTATACCGCCAGCCAACGTTCCTTGGACCAATGATTGCTTCAAACATCAAACTCCACCGTGATATCTCTGTACCCTTTTTATATTTTTTTAATCATGGCTTTACGCCTCGTTGTAGTCTAGATCATTAACAGCTGGATGGTACAACGGAAGGGAAGGAATTAGACCATGGCCTTTTGACGGAAGCATTCCGGTATTCGCCTGGAGTGATTTGGAAAACCCAAATCTGGATGCCCGGACGGAGATCCTAACGGACGTCCTCCCTAATGAGAGGCCAGAACGTTAACCGTTCAGCCATCGCCACGCTCGGTCCCTTTTTGTAGACTTAATGTCTTCTGAACAACTCCGTCCCGCAGAGCAGATTTTCCTATGTTCTTCTTGTAGAGCAGACGTTGTCACCGTAATTTATTGCTGAAACCGTTGTTCTCTTTTCCCCATTTCGGATCTTAAGTCTTCAGTGTCAGTTTTCATATCTTATATATGAGACTTTATGGAAGTTCGCATCTCTAAGTAAACAGTTTTCATCTCTGATTTACTGCATTACTTGCGAAGAGTTGGTTTGTTGGTTTCATAAGTACCAACTTCTTTAGTACTCGTATAGGGCCATTTTTATTCAGCTTCCAACATAGCTATCTGTTATGAATTATTTTCAGGGACAGACAGCTGTCGAATTGCTAGAAAAGTCCTCAGCTCGTCATTGTTCAGTGCTGTAGAAGCTTCATTATCATCAATATCATTTAGTAGTTTCGCGCATAGTGAGTTCCACCAACGTTACGTGTTTTTACGGTTCTTTCAGTGTTTGATGCTTTATTCCATTTGTTTTATAACTTTACAACAGAAACAATGCAAAAAAATAACAACTCCATAAGTTACTAATACCGCCAAAGAGTCCATAACACATTCATCATCATCGATTATTACTCCACTAAGCTTATACACGTTATAACAAAATCGCCTTAATAACACACTGCAGTCGCAACCTCCACCGAATCACATACCTTCATGGAGATTTGGATTTGCAAGAAGGCGAATGAATGGCGATATCAAGAAAGGATCATCTGACCCAAGTTCAGTGTCTCTACAGTGAGCTGGAAATAATTATGGATACCTTGTGTTAAAGCGCGAGTGAGAAGTCAGCTGAATGAAGCCATGGTGCTATAGTGTAGGAGTGTTAATAAAATATCGATGTATCGAACTATCGATATTTATTTAAAATTTCTATATTTATTAGTGATTTTTTTTTGACGATATATCTTTATATTTCGATAGTGAAATCTGTGTTTCGGAGTAGATATTTTTTAAAATAAGTTATCGTTTTTGTTTTCCTCGTTGAAGGTGTCATGTTATTATTGGAGGTAAAAGAAAACGATGACCTGTGTTGCACATGCAATAAATTTAATCAAATACAAAATTTTAAGAAACAATAAAAATTTTTAAAACCTTAGCTAATCAAATAAAATTTATTACACCTGATTATAAACATTCAGTTAGTGCTTCTGATTAATTACGATCCGAGAAACAAGCAGAAGTAATAAAGAAGGCCAAATATTAATGCTCTTTCAAGCAGTTAGTACTCGTTTCAAATCTTGTCTGGACACGTTGCAAAGATTTTTTAAAATTTGTTACGCAAAAGTATTAGCACTAAGATCTTATCATAACGTTACAGGTATTTTAGTACTCCACAGTTAACTATTTTGTGCGAATTGATTACACTTCTTGTTCCATAACAGTAGAGGAACTCCCAAAGTTTGTCACAGCCAGTTTAGTTATAGGCCTACCATTCATGAATTTATTGAGAGAAGAAACTGAAAAAAATCTACTGCTTTTGGATTGAATCTACAAAGCGCTTTGTTGAAAAGTAATAATGATAAATTGGTGTATTTAGAACACAATTTGCTAACGCCAAAGCAACAACCTTGAATCTCCGTTACAAAAAATTGCATGATGGTAAACCATTGGCCCTTTTTAATGCAATATCGAAGAAGGGAACATATTTCATTTAATGTAAGGGCTTTTCTATGGATAGCAAATACATCTCTTTGCTTTTGAAAAATATATCCAATGAACTTTCTGACTTGAGTTTTAATTCAATGGTTGAAGTTAAAACAATATTTGGATCAGCCTAGTATTTCAAAATCATCAGGTGATATAATAGATCAATATAAATCACTTATTTCCTATTCTGTCAGATATTGCTTTATAATATTTGGTATATTCTGCCACATCTGTTGCACCTGATCGAGTTGAAACAATCTTTCAGAACCTAATAATGGAAATAGTCTACCAGCAGAATCTATAAAACAAGGACTATTTTTAAAAACAGCTGCTGAAAAATATTTGTACACAGAACTTTATTATATTTGTTTGGTTAATAATTCCTGGAAGCACAGCCCACACTCCTATCTTTACTTTTATACGTCACAAGTTTTTATTTTAAACGGAGTTAAGTAATCTTAACTAATGAGTGAAATTTTACTTCATTACAACAAACGTCTACGACACTCTCTCGTCATAATTACAAACAACTTACAGCTGTCCTAGAAACAGATAATTTGATACACATCCATGATTTCACTCTCACATCATAAGAAAAGTACCTGTGTTTATCCAATGGCAAACCAAAAGGTGAAACGTCTTGGAAAAAATTTGTACATTAATTGCTTTCCTTTCGATGAGGCTACTTGCCTTAAATTTCTATTTTGCACAAAGATCAGACAGGTTATGAAATACACTAAATTTTACTTTGTTTCTATTAGAAAAAATGGGTAACAGTTAGGTCACATTTTTTTTCTTTTCTTCAAAAAAAAAAATGCCGTGAAAAACCATTCTGTTTCAGAAATTGAAGACTTCAGTCAAGAAAATATCCCACAACTTTTTAATTGTAAATAGCCACAAGGTTTGCCTCTATTTTTACACGATTTGTTTTGTAACATTGTTTTTATAAAACATCTATATTTTTCTTCGATATATCGAATCCGATATTGATGCTTTCAAAAATAGCGATATATCGAAAATTCGAAATTTTTGTAAAAATATCAGGAGCCTTACAGTGTGAGTACTCGCGTTCTTTAACAAAGTAACGCTTCGTCACTGTATAACCAGCTAAGCAAAAGAATTTCCTAGTACTCAAGGAAAAAAAATTAACCGCAGAAGCAAGGGCTACAATCAGAAAGCCAAAATGAGATGGGCGTTAAAGTTTTTGTTACAAACCGAAGAGACTTGCCGAAAGCTATGATGGTGCAAGGGCAAGAGGACGGCCACTACGCGGATCACATTCAGGAAAAACAGTAGTGAGAATGTTCCTAATCTTGATTTCTCCTCCATATGTACAGACAGAGATGGGGCACCGCAAGCTTAAGTAATCAGATGTCGGTACTAACGGGTCACAGAAAACCTTTTTTCCACACATCAGAAATATTATCCACCCAAAGAAGGAAGATGGGTTTAATCGCTTCAGAAAATATCAACCTAATTCCCGTTAAAGTAAAGCAATCGCTGTTGGAAATCTATAACTATATGAAGACCGTTTCTGCCAAATCAGTTTTGAAACTTGGTCATCATTCCCATGCTAAAGCTACAAAAGAGCAAGCGAATTTTTTCCTTGTTCCGTCCTATTTCTGTTTTTCCTTGTGCACAATGCTGAAAGTCAGACTCGAGGGGCACATGGAACATAGCATGCTACTTAATGGGAGAACTGCGGATTATCGCAAAAGGTTTGAAAAAATTTGCAACTTGAGGTTGATAGTTATGGATATAGGCCTATAACTGTCATTTTTTAGGAGAACCTACCGTCGTGGCCACATTTCTCTATATCAAGGATGCTTACAATACTGTCCAAATAGACATACTTCTGCACATTATAGAAAGAGTCTTCCAAGCAAGTAGTGTTTATTGTCTGAATCCTATCCTATTTAACCTTTACACGACACACGCGTGTAGTAACCCAAATGGCCTAATTATCTTCCTGTAATCTATGTCTCATATCATGACAGGAAAAAGGATGGAAAACGCAAAACGCGCCTTTCAAAAAGTATAAATAGGAATGGTCTTTTACATTAATTTTGTCATCACAAGTGGACGATTTTTTTTTTTTTTTTTTTTTTTTTTTTTCCTAACGAAAACTTGCATAGACGGGATGAGAATAAATCTATGAATTCGCGTCACCGACGTACTATGACGAGTTGCGCGTTGGATACTTTATGGATGAGTAATACCTAATATCTTACGAGTTCTCGTCACCAACACGCTGTAATAGCGGTATACTAGTAGCTATAAGTATGACGTGTTCTCTTGGACAGCAGTGAAAACAATTTCTCAAATGATCTCCATACAAACCCACAGTTTGTATCAGATTTGGATGGTACTTAGCACACGTATTTTTTAAAACAAGACAGTCCAATAGCTCAGCGATTAAGGAGCTTACCACCAAAAGATTCTCTCCCCGGTTGAGGGCTCAAATCTCGTGTTAAGCATGGATTTTTAGGAGTTGATTTTGATTATATGAGCTACACCGGGATGATCAGAGGTTCTGATTCGACGTTAAACTGTAAGTCACTGAGGAAAGGAATAGGCCTTCCTGCCTCCGACACAACAGCTTGGTACACCTGCTTAGGGGAAATTGCGATCAACCTTCGTGTTGTGGACTAAGTTAGATTTTTCGTTTTTAATGTGAAGACTTCTCGAGGCTGCATTAGGCGAATTTTGAATGGGTAAAGTCTACTGTGTTCGCTTCACAGATATGCTGATGTTAATAGTATATCTGCAGCTATAACTACAGCGTGTTGCGCGCATGATATTAATAGTTTTGAGTTTCACTTCTGCTAGCAGTCCCCAATGACTGGCAATTTTTTTTTTATCTTATATATTTTGGTGATAGTTCAGA
>JARYHS010012808.1:0-16997 GCA_031002005.1 Vandiemenella viatica | reverse complement strand
ACTTGCAACTAAACAAATGCTTTTGATGGCATCAAAAGCATTCGTTTAGTTGCAAGTCAGAAACAACCCACAAAACAGTTATACAGTCATCGGTGCCTCATCAGATGGAGGGTGCACGAGAAGTCATTTTAGGTTAAGCGGCGGCCATACCGACCTTTTCAGGTAACGCTTGATGCTCGTTATCAAATGCAGTCATGTCCTCAGGTACTAGGCGAGTATATAGGCCAACCAAGCCGTCGGGAAGTGGCTAGTTAATGAGTTAACCAATTGGTCAGTTAACGAGTTAATTAGCCAGTCAGTTGACGAGTCGATAGTCTTCTCGGCACGCTGGGATCGAACCCAGGGACCGCCCAGCCTCCGCATCCTCAGTCGCCACCAAATGTAAGCATGCCATCCAGTTCTAATGGGCCGTAATCTATTGTGAGGATCTACCTAGTAACCTTCTGTGCATGTACCATTGATCTCAATGAGAGTATCTACCAAATATACTTCCTTACAGTCAACCCGCATAAGCTCCACAGAAGCACTAAACCTTCTTAGGGTTCTATCCCTCTCCAAAAACCATATAACTGTGAGAAAATGTGATCTATCCACCCATCATCCTATAACCGCTCGGGGATCTAGGGTCTATGGTAGCTTGCTAACTTCTAGCCTCGGGACATTAAAAGCGCGTCTTAGGTGTTAGATCGCTATAGTTACCATACCGCCAGCGGGTGAGTGCTAAGGCAAACCAGCTGGCCATAGTCTGTCAAGGTGGCATGTGCTCATTTATTGGAGCAGGACCACAGCAAACTTGCGCTTATGATTTCAAAGTTAAATGTACAATTGAATATAAAGGATCCATACTAATGCAGTCCATCCTAATATGAGTAGCAATGAACAGTTTTTACGATCATTTATTTGCTTATATTACTACTAATAGGTTTTTATTTTAATACTTTAATAGTAATGAATTAACAAACTGTCATATCTCATACAGAAGAAAAACTACTATATGTATATAAAAAATTTTCTCGGATGACTAGCCGAGTTAGAGGAGTGTTGTAATTTCACTTACAATTACAAAATATTTTGGCGATCTGATTCATTGTCGCCGTCTTCAAGATGTAATTGTACGTGTAATTACAACACTCCCCTAACTCGTCTATTAGATAGCGACAGCGATTCAGATCACCCAAATATTGTGTAATTGTAAGTGTAATTACAACACCCCTCTAACTCGGCTAGTCACCCGAGAGCAATTTTTATACCAATTCTTAACGCCGAGAAAAACTGCGTTCTTATGTAACTAGTATATGTGTTTCTTACACTCCCAACAAAAATCAGAGTCTACGATACTTATGTATTTAGTTATATCAGAATTTAAAGTTGTAAAATCACTTATACCGCGAAGTTTAACTATAATTTCCTGTCTTAAAATTAACTAACACGATTTCAGCTAATTCTAAATTAATAATGCTTTGGATAAAGAAATGAGAATTAACCAAACTCGAAGTACTATTTTTAAATGAAAATTTTAATATTTCATTTAGCTAACAATAATCCTAACGATTGTGGCGTCGGCTTTTAGGAAAAGTAAATTCTGTATCATACTGTTCCAACAATAACAAAATTATCAAGTTTGAATATCAAAATAATAAGGAATTTTTAGCTAGCCACATGAAATATTATTGGAATTAATAGGAGAACTGAAAAGTGGGTGTACAATTTGTTGAAACTTGATCATTGTTAAATTATGCAAACATGAAGTTTGTTTTATTAAGATATAAACAATTACAGTTCGTTGAATGTTTTTAATGTTACACAGTTAGAGCAATATCTCATGATCGATTACTGGGTGGTGTCGATTGCATAAGTTTTTGTCGTTGGCGAAGATTTTACCGTTGCGCCACTGCTGTCGAGGTCAGTACCCGGGGGTCTGCTGTTGTTCCCCTGCCCAGATGCGAGCCCTATTCCGCCTTCCAGAGCAGTGCAAATTACGTGTTGCTTAATCAGATGAGGATCTGAACCAGAGTGTCCCTTCGTCTGTTTCCCTGCACCGAGCAGAACGCAGTTCCCTCTCACGGTGATGTGTTCTCCGGCGCTTGGTGAATTACCGAGCCACCCGCCATCTAATTGGCTCACATAACAAACAAAATATACCAAAGACCATTAATATATTGGCAGCTTCTCTATTGGCTGGATCGTCTCCCACCACTTTCTGAAAGCGCCTCTTTACTAAGGAACGGTCGCCGGCACCAGTTAACGGAATTCAACGGGTCTTTTCCGAAACGTGAACCAAATAGAGAACGGGGCTTAGTTATTTATGGTTGGCAATAAATCCACTGAATGTCCAAGTCATGTAGAACGTTTTAGTCACCCACCGGAGGTGAAACTTTGGACGCATTGTTGACTCACCTATACCTGTCTGCTTGACATGCCGCACCGTCAACATTCACACAAACTATGGTATCACTTGGTCCCTAAGAACACTGTACTTAATCATTCATTACACGATTTACTTGATAGAGTTAATGGGGAACCCATAGCTACACCTAATGTTTGCTTACAGTATTTACAATGGCACACCCCACTCTTTTCCTTCTCTGCATTAGAATACGGACACATTGAAGACCTGACAAAATCAATTTGTGCTGTCAGTTTCTGGCGATCATAAAAGTAGGAAGGGGATCTTGACTATTGGACCCACTGACCTCAGAAGAGGGCTGTGATGGATAAATAGTTATCCTTTGTGGCAGCAGATATGTCAAATCACTATTAAGACAACGGATACCTATTAAGCCAATGGAAGTGGGTCACGTTATATGACAGTTAAAAATCCAACTTGCTAGTAACGTTGCAGTAACAAGAGATTTGACAAATAAAACGAGAAGCTAACAGCCACTCTGAATTTTTTTGCTAGCTCAAATCATCCAATCGTAATACGAGTAAGGCAACTTCAGTGCAATGGTCATACTGGTGAAGGAAATACTACCGTTCTTCGGTAACATTTTCATAGCTCCTTTACCCGTCTTTCTCTAATACCAGAATTAACTTTGTGAATGGGAAGTATGCAGAATGTTTCGGATTCCGCGTTATGTTTTGTGCCCCCTATACCCCGTATGATTGCTGCTCTACGATAGAGGACGATTGCGAAGCCGATAAGTAACTCTGTCACCAGAGACTGTGGTGGGTGCCTTGGTGGGCAAACCACATTACAACTATCTTTCTCATACCTTTATGATGAATAATTGTGGATTTCTAATTTTAATTTATATGAAGGAGTGGAAATTTATTAATTTAGCAAGAATCTCGACGTTAGTTGGAATTTAGGAAAAATTGTCACAATATGACATTTATTTTCTTATCACTGGCGATTACAAGTCTGAGCGAATTTACCGTTAACATTAACACAAATTGGCAAAATCATAAAAGCAACGCTCAGAGTTACAATTAGCCGTCATGAGCAAGCAAACAATTATATATTTACTTTCAAATATCTCAGAATCAAAATGCAAGAAATAATGACAACTGGAAACAATGAAAAATACAAGTTATGACTACCTCAGACAAAGGCATCATAATACTGTGACTTTACAGTTAAAAAGAAAATCATGGGCGCCAGAATGAACAATATATCATTCGAAAATAACTAGTTCTGGCAAATTATGCCGCTAGCTCAGGGGTTTTTTACAATTACAAAGTGAGAACATGGACCTATCCTCTCAAAGTCGCTTACGGGTTCTGTTTCACGGAATGCACAATCACATGGCTTGGTCGTAATCAATTACCATTGTAGTTCTGCGTCTGATGTCTGTGATGAGTGTAGCGGACCCACGGTATGTGAGATTATCTCACAAGTCGGCTATAGGCATCTCTGGTCTGGCAATGCGCATCATCGCATTACCGGCTGTGTTGCGGTGATACGCTCGCTCCAGGAAGGCAAGCTGCAGTTAGCGAATGAAGTCAACTTTCCAAGTCAACCTCAGACTGGTGCGATCGAAGTTAGAATGTAGAATCTCAGCTCCTCGCTCTTCGGTCCACGAGGAAACTTCTTGCTCCGCCCATTTGTAGTCTCGAAGCTCACATACAACAAAAATTCCCAGGATTTTGAGTTATACGCTCATTTTGATTGGACCTTCAGGTCGGCACCTAATGTCACGTGATATCCTCGATATGTGATTTGGCCAAAGAATCCAACAGAGGTCGGACATATTCGGCTAAGTTCGCCGGGCGAGAGAACATTCGGGTTTCGGACGGCAGGCTTTCCCCGCTCGGTGAGTGACCCATCCCCAGGGAGCAGTGTGTGTGGTCTGGCAAATCCCAAATCTGCGACGTCCTGTCGCCATGGCTTGGAAACACCAAGATTAGCTTCAAGCCTACATAGCTCAATAATTCTTGAATATTCGCTTTGCTACGATACACTGTATAAGTTCACCATTTCATTACAGTCCTCACTTGGAATCTTGCGTACTTTATAAAATTACAACAAAAATCTATTCACGTGGTCGCCCAAGATTTATGTAAATTACTCTTATATTATTACATATATAATAAAAAATGCACCTTGTAACGTGGCGACAGCGCGGCTCGTTACAATATGGCCGGCCGTTGGTGAAAAATGAAATTATGGTACAATAATTTTATTTTTAACTACCTAATTCTACCTCCATTGTGACTCAACAAAAACTGAAGCATTTTTTTACAATCACATAAATTTTAAATGTGATTCCAAAAACCATCGGTATTCCTGCCTTGTAAGGTGAATTTATAACGGGAGCATATGTCCTTTTGGCCGTCTTACAATTCTTTACAAACAGAAGCACGTGAATTCAGGTAGCCTTCCCAAATACAAAGTTATATTAAACACAATACTAAAATATACATGAAAAGAAATTATTTACATACATGTTTAAATAATAATAATCTTGAAAATAACTTGTATCAAATCTTATCATTAAATTAATAAAATGAAACACATTAATAAAACAAAACATTGTCAGAACACTTATGCAGAAAGTGGTTGAACTATACATTGTATTTACAATTTAGCGTGATGTTTTACTCATGTGCATAAAAATAATTCTGCCTTCAACAAACATCCATAAAGATGCTAGAGGTGAGCGTAAAATATCTCATTACATTGCGCGGGTTTAATCTCAAAACAACGGAATAGTTTAGTCGGATTCGGTGACGTGATTTGCGTCATGACCGACGGTTAATTCAATAAGCATTTCAGAGAGAAGATGTGTTCGTGTTCATGGTCAAATATCATTAACTGTAATCTTAGATTTTAATGACGCGGCATTTACTTATAATTCAACGTGGTGTGGAATGAACGATGTAAGTACATGCTTTCGTTTGTTACGTAAATTATGAACCTTACTCGTTGAATGTTAGGTGGTC
The DNA here is from genome assembly GCA_031002005.1 of Vandiemenella viatica. Lineage (NCBI taxonomy): Eukaryota > Metazoa > Arthropoda > Insecta > Orthoptera > Morabidae > Vandiemenella > Vandiemenella viatica. The sequence goes on along the minus strand of JARYHS010012808.1, from coordinate 11,612 downwards.
TCCTAATTAGTCTCTCATGTGTCGACATCTCTAACTTTTAACATACCGTCTGTGAAGTGATTGCGAATTTTATGGCGAAAGGTACCTGTATTTGCTCATGGGTATATGTAATGGAATTTCTATAAAATTTACCATTCCCATATGAGACATTATACACATTATGCGGTTTGACGTGAACTTTCATCGTCAACCAAAGTCGTTGTAGCATCTTTGCATACAAGCGAACCCTGCACATAACCACTCCGCACATAAATGAAAGGATAATGAATAGCGTAACTATCATTCCTCAGTAACATTACGATTCCTTCACAACGGGTCTATTGATGACTCGAGATTATCTTGACATTCAAAGAATATAATTTTCTCTTTATTTAGGAGTTATTATAACCGTTTTAACATATCGTTCACTCCACGTTTTAAGCCGAAAATCCATCCCAGTTAGCGAATATTTTCTTTTATACACTTATGCTTCTTTAGCTTGTATGAAAAGGTTATAAGCTTTGTGCATAGAAAGGTCCGATCTCAGGTGTTCCTTTTGCCAATACAAAGCAATTTTGAGATTTCACGCTAGCAGAACACTACAAATCTATATAAAGCAAAAATATAAACATTGCAATTATTTTCGGTGAGTACACACAATTCTGAGCTAAATGTATACTGTCCAACAATAGTTTTAATCTAATTTACGGAATACTATACAATTTACAGTAAGGGTACGCGAAATACCGCTAGAACGAGGCGTGGAACGACTTGTTTCCCTTCTCATTCATCCTGGGGTATTCGCTACCTGCCAATTCTAGGAACCTGCCGGTTGAGCTGCTGCCTACCTGCGTTAATGACCTCAGCTGTTCGATGGCAGCTGTTTCCCCACTCTTTCGAAACCGTTACTTTGTCACTCTGGCAACCGAATAAGGCCAGAAATATAGCAGGAAAACGTCGATATCACCAATAATCTTATTGTTCACGTCTTCACCATCTGTGCATTTATCATATACAAAATTCCTTTTCAATTGAAGTTAGCATCAAATATAATTACCTTAACTTGCAAAGTCAGCTGAATTATTGAATATATCCCGTAAATAAATTTTTCCCTTTAGCCTTTATAAATGCAGTCGCCTTTAACTTTTTGCTCTTCGACCTCGCTCTACTGTATCGTTAGCAAAATAACAGCAAGGTATTGTGAAAGCTATCCTGTGTATCTGTAATCCTTCGATTTATGATTCCTAATTTCTGTGATGACTAATACAATTTGAAAAAAATCTTTCTGGCAAGGTTTCGTGTTCTATAGGGCATTATCTATGGCACGTTAGCCACCCTTTACAGATACAAAAAAAAAAACCAAGAAGTAAATTTCGTTGACGAGATAACTTGCGATCTTCGGTCAACACAGACAAAGCGATATTACGCTCGCTGTACACTTCTGCTCAGAAAAGATATAATGCAACTACCTAAGGTAAAATGTTACATCGAACTCCTGCATCACAAAATGTTGAAAACCTTTTCGTTTATGTCACAAAATACATCTCAGAAAGCATATCACAATATTTGTATCGCTGTCAGATTCATTGTGATTGCGAAGACAAGAAATTGTGCTTGCTACTGGCGCTTCATTTTCCGCGAGTGCGTATCAATTTATTTGGCTCAGGAAAACATTTAATATTTCAGGATTTTTTATCAAATCAAGTCCAATTAACAGCGTGAAAGTCAAAAGTGACTATTAATATTTCACGTGGACAAAATATGAAGTTCGGACTAGCGAAAAAAAAAACATTAAAAATTCCGAATATGGAAATATCCTAAGTAGCTTTAACTGTAAGTGCAAATTTGCTAACTTGAATTTCGTTTGATTTTCCGTTTATCTAATCTTTCCAGAAGAACAGACGGTTTAGACTAGCGGAACTGGCATCGGCGTTTTTCAAGCATGATTAATTTCAGTAAGGCGTCTAACCTTAAAGAATGTATACTATACTGTACATTTAATTTTTTTATATATACTGATCCAAATAGGACAATTTCATATTCAACCTTTTCGTCATCGTATTCGGCACGCTACAAAACTTGTTGAATCATGCCTACAATGTTATTGCGGCGCATCGTTTCCGGGTGCGGCCGTCCTATCGCACATATTCTTTTCTTCCTTTTGCTGGCCTTGGACTTTGGAATCCTCGTATTCTACGGCAACTGCATTAATTGCAGCCCGTTCCTTGCCAAAATGCTTTCCACCTCCGCGGTCATTTCCGTTCTGCCAAAACGAATTTCCCGGCTTTCCATTTGCATCGCCGTTATTACGACGTGGTTCACCATCGGCATCGGGCTGTCGCTTGTTATAAAAATTTCCTCTTTGGGAATTTTTATGCGAGCGTCCTTTCCCGTTAGTTTCGTGTGGCCTCATCTCTACTTGCGGTTCCAAGCTATCATTGTCGGTTTCCCGCCGCTCAAAGTTACATGCTTGCCGCCCTATCCGATCTAAATTCCTTAACGTGTCCAGCAACTCTGGCACAGTACGTATAAGAACTGGATTTATTAGGGATTGGACTTGTGAACCGAAATGTGCCGTGGCCATTTCCACAAACTCCCCGTCCGACATCCGAACATCGAACTGCCTAGTGAGGACTAGCAATTTATTCACATATCTCTCCATAGATGAATTTTGCTTCGGAACATATCTGCCCTGATACAATTTTATTCTTGCTTGGTTTTGGATCTTGCTAGACCAGAATGTTTCAAGAAACACTTTCCGAAACTCGTCGTATGACATTTCCGGTTCGCAAGTGATTTGAAACCAAAGACGGTCGGCTTCTGATAATGACTGCTCAACCAGGATCAGCTTCATCGCTTCGGGAACCCCTTTTATATGAAAGTACCTCTCCATTTCAGCGAGGTATGCTTTCGGATTAATGTCTTTACGGGATCCGAAATATGGGAGCTTTAATTCAATATGGGCAGCTGCGTAATACATGCCATTACCTTGAATTTGAACATTGCCGGCATTAGAACTACTTAGTTCTTTCATTCTAGTTTCTAGCCGTAAGAGCTTAGAACTAGTGGCTTCCGACAGTTCGTCCTGTGACAATTTTAATTCGTTTTGTGCCGTCTTAACGCGTTCGACAGAACTTGCTACGGCAGTCACCTCCGAGTCAAGTTTTCGGATGTTTTGTTCAGTAAGGTCTTTGACCTTGTGAACAAATTCCGAAATTTGTCCAAGGTTTTGGCCGTTCTCGTTTCGCATCTGTTCAATGGACAGGTCGGTGGCGTCAAGTCTTTTGGATAATTGTTTGTTGGCCGTTTGCAAAGAAGCACAGGTAGTTTTTACTTCTTCTGTGTCCCTTTCCAGCTTAGAAACATTGTTAGCTATCTCAGACTTGAATTCAGATATTTCTTTTGTGACCTCAGAACGTAAGGTGGATAATTTTTCGTCCAAGTTTGTTAATATCGCAGCTTGCGACTCAAAACTCTGCCTAAGCAAATCCGAATTTCTCTTATTTTCCTCCTTTTGTGAATCAAAACGCTTGTTTAATTCCAGAAATTGCTGGCTTGATTCCTGTTTTTGTGAATTAATTTGCAGGCTTAAATCCTGCTTTAGTTGTTGATTCGATTGGCTAAGCAAATCCGAACTTCTCTTATTGTCCTCTTTTAGTGAATTGATTGCATTCATTAACATGTTTAGCATTTGCGGCGATAGGGGTGGTGATTCTACCGGCATTTGTGATATTTGTTGGGTCTGTTCTGCATGTGCGGGCGTATTCTCTGTCATCTCACCTATAGGTGATGGAAAATTTTCCATATCTTCCTGTGGCGACAAAGTAGACTGCGAACTATATGAGTGGGTCGGAACTTCAGAACTTACGTTCCCCTCCCCTGCAGCCAATATTTCGCTTTGTTCCGTAAAATGAACCTGATCGTTCATGATTTCGGGAGATTTTTGCCTATCAGACTGATCTTCCATATCGAAATCTTTTATCGTACGAGATCGTAGCTTCATATGAACCCACAAAGAATGAATTTACACCGCAATTGTGCAATGACGAAATCTAGATTCATAACAACAAAAATACCGCGAATTTCAATACACACAAATACATATACCCCTCCAAAATACGGCAAGAGAAAAGCAACGATGAATCATGCAACACAACACCATTAAAGCAGACTTACTTTCAAACACATGGGCAAGACATGCGTGTCTTTAATTTTCTTAGAAGCTATCATTCATTAAGAAATCAACACTGACGTTACTCATTTAAAATTTTTAAACTGATCACAAAATTGTTACAATACAAAGTGTATTGCATCTCAATTAAAATACACAAATGAACTTCCTTTTAATGCGTTGAAACAAAATAAATTTTATGCATTGAAACAAAATGAACTTTATGCATTAAAATATAAGTGAAACATCAAAATAAAATCTTGTATGAATATCTATTGACTACAAGAATGATAAAACAGCCAAAAACCATGTGCAACATTCCATGAAACTTTCCGAATTTGGGCTCAAACTTATAATTTGAATTAGTGCCATCAATTCGCAGACATTAAGAAGTAATGTCTCATCTGGCCCCACGTTGGGCGCCATTATGTGGTAGGTACCTTGGTGGGCAAACCACGTTACAATTATATTTCATACCTTTATGATTAATAATTGTGGATTTTAATTTTATTTATGAAGGAGTGGGAATTTATTACTTTTGCAAGAATCTCGACGTTAGTTGGAATTCAGGAAAATTGTCACAATATGACATTTATTTTCTTATCACTGGCGATTACAAGTCCGAGCGAATTTACCGTTAACATTAACACAAATTGGCAAAATCATAAAAGCAACGCTCAGAGTTACAATTAGCCGTCATGAGCAAGCAAACAATTATATTTACTTTTAAATATATCTCAGAATCAAAATGCAAGAAATAATGACAATTGGAAACAATGAAAAATACAAGTTATGACTACCTCAGACAAAGGCATCATAATACTGTGACTTTACAGTTAAAAAGAAAATCATGGGCGCCAGAATGAACAATATATCATTCGAAAATAACTAGTTCTGGCAAATTATGCCGCTAGCTCAGGGGTTTTTTACAATTACAAAGTGAGAACATGGACCTATCCTCTCAAAGTCGCTTACGGGTTCTGTTTCACGGAATGCACAATCACATGGCTTGGTCGTAATCAATTACCATTGTAGTTCTGCGTCTGATGTCTGTGATGAGTGTAGCGGACCCACGATATGTGAGATTATCTCACAAGTCGGCTATAGGCATCTCTGGTCTGGCAATGCGCATCATCGCATTACCGGCTGTGTTGCGGTGATAACCTTGCTCCAGCAAGGCAAGCTGCGGTTAGCGAAAGAAGTTAACTTTCCAAGTCAACCTCAGACTGGTGCGATCGAAGTTAGAATGTCGAATCTCAGCTCCTCGCTCTTCGGTCCACGAGGAAACTTCTTGCTCCGCCCATTTGTAGTCTCGAAGCTCACATACAACAAAAATTCCCAGGATTTTGAGTTATACGCTCATTTTGATTGGACCTTCAGGTCGGCACCTAATGTCACGTGATATCCTCGATATGTGATTTGGCCAAAGAATCCAACAGAGGTCGGACATATTCGGCTAAGTTCGCCGGGACGAGAGAACATTCGGGTTTCGGACGGCAGGCTTTTCCCGCCAGGAGAGTGACGTCGTTGACCGCCCATCCCCAGGGAGCAGGGTGTGTGGTCTGGCAAATCCCAAATCCGCGACTTTTTGTCGCCAAGGCTCGGGAACACCAAGATTAGCTTCAAGCCTACATAGCTCAATAATTCTTGAATATTCGCTTTGCTACGATACACTGTATAAGTTCACCATTTCATTACAGTCCTCACTTGGAATCTTGCGTACTTTATAAAATTACAACAAAAATCTATTCACGTGGTCGCCCAAGATTTATGTAAATTACTCTTATATTATTACATATATAATAAAAATGCACCTTGTAACGTGGCGACAGCGCGGCTCGTTACACCATGTATTACTTGTTGGTAATATGTGTAAAATGTGTAACTCTGATGTAAGCATGAATAACTGTAAGAAACAGTGTTACCAGACATTTACAAAAGCATATTCCATATAACTTCCATGCACGTTAAAATCAAGAAAAATTGGAAAATTTGAATTTTTTACAGTTTGTTGGAGTGATATTAAAATGTAATACACCGGAAGAAATGATTTGGCCAATCATGTGAATGGGGTAAACACATTGCGAGTTTAAAATCGAAGGAAGAGAAGCACAGCTTAGTTTTTAGTAAAGTTAATATACAGACTGCCAAATTTGTCTTGAAGGTTATGTTTGTCAACAACTAATATGAGTAAGATTTCATTTAAATATACTGTCTACTGTTTACAAATTTCTGGTTTTTCAGCTCATGCTCGATTAAATGTGATCCAGGGCCTTTACGGAAACAAAATTTTAAAAGTTGGCAGGTACGTAATAGTTAAATTTTAAAAATCCACAAAGAGATGCGGAAAATCTTTTCACTGATAAGTGGAATTTCGAATGCACAAATAGTAAAATGCTATTGTACGAGGGTGTTTCAAATGAAAACCTTAAAAGTTAAATAAAATTTCGACAAGTATCGTGATGGAGTTGGTAGGTGGCAGCAGTGTTCCTTGAAGTTCACAAAGTGACCGACAGGCGGCACAGTGATGTTACAACGCTAGAGAAGGTGATGAAATACATAACAAGATGGCCGCCCCGCTGTCAACATGCACCGCGATTGAGCAGCGTTCAGTGATACGTTTCTTGAGTAGTGAAGGGGTCAAACCAATTGAAATTCATCGCAGAATAATAGCACAGTATGGTGATTCGTGTTTGTCGTTGCAGCAAGTGTACGAGTGGTGTAGGAAGTTTAAAAGCGGTGTAACGTCTGTGGAGGATGCCCCAAGACCAGGGCAGGCGAACCGCGTAGTGACGGACGAAAACATTGCGTTAGTGGAGGAGCTTGTAAAGGATAATAGACGCATAACTCTGAACGAAATAGCCACAATTTTGAAGATAAGTATTGGTTCAGCGCATAATATTGTTCACAACGTACTGCACTTCAATAAGGTGTCTGCAAGATGGGTGCCACGTCAGTTGACTGCCGAATTGAAAGCCCGTCGCATTGATGCCTGTGAAGAACTTTTGCGTCGTTTCCACGCCGAAGGTGATGCCTTTCTGAGCAAAATTGTCACAGGTGATGAGACTTGGGTTCACTACCACCAACCAGAAACGAAAAGGTCAAGCAAGGAATGGCGCCACACCTCATCGCCGAAACCAAAAAAATTCCGCACTCAACCGTCTGCAGGAAAAGTCATGCTCACTGTCTTCTGGGATGCAAATGGAATAATTTTGGAGCATTACATGGATAAGGGGGTTACGGTAACCAGCAATTCCTATTCAAACATGCTGAAACATCACCTCCGCCCTGCAATCAGGAGTAAACGACGAGGACTTCTGACTTCAGGAGTTTTGCTGCAGCATGACAACGCCCGACCACATACAGCCCGTAGGACAGTTGAGACTATTGAGGAAATTAAATTTGAATGTCTGGTACATCCTCCTTATTCACCAGACCTCGCCCCTAGTGACTTTCACCTGTTTGGTGCACTCAAAGAAGGAATAGGGGGCAGGCATTTCAGAAGTGACGAAGAGGTGAAAGCCGCGGTGCATGACTGGCTACACACACGACCAAAAGAATTCTTCCGTCGTGGTATCTATGCACTCCCGAAGCGATGGAATACATGCATTCAACGTCAAGGAGACTACGTCGAAAAATGACATGTAAGTTTTTTGTTCATTGTCACAAATAAAAAAAATATAGCACTTTTAAGGTTTTCATTTGAAACACCCTCGTACATAGACAACTTTTTTGTATTAACGGAAATTATACTTTGTTGTAATGAGTCATTTCGTTGTCATGAACACCTATCTCCAAAGAAATATTTTTTGAATAAAAAGAAATATTTTTTGAATAAAAATAAATATCCACTTTTTTAGAAGTGTAGTCAAAAATATGTTAAACTGAATTGAAATTCTCCGTTACCAACAATAAAAGGTTCTTGAAAGAAGAACATAAGATCCGTTTCATTTGATGCAGCTAAAAATCGGTATATAATAATAGTCATTAATATTTACATATCTGAGTTACTGAAATATAAAAAAGTAAGGTCAGTTAATTAAAAACGTGGTTGAAAATCCGTTCCCTCAACACCAGATTTTCCCATAGACTTGATCAGCCAACTGGTCGGTTATATAAAACAGCAAATAACTTCGACTACTTAAATTACTTATGCTTCAATAGGCTTCCCTCCGATTTCTGTAATTTACCCGCACTAGAATTCAAAAGGCCTCTAAATAATCCCTTCTGCTGCATACAAGAATTTCATGAATTTGTAATTAACGAACCTAATACAACACAACATTTTTTATTGTTTCTTACCAACTGCTGTCGGAGCGACAGTTTATAGGCTTTACCAGAAAATTCTCTACGCGAGCCAAAGCGGGTTCTACAGTAACCGAGGAGCCGCAATTTGATGATGGATTCTTATCTAACTCGACGAGACAAATTGAAAGTAAAGAATAATTTTTGTATATATATATATATATATATATATATATATATCACTTAGTTCTTGAGATATTGTATCTCAGAAGTGAGGATGTTAGGGTGGGAGCCGGCCTGGACCAGAAAATTATTTTTCACCAAAACCACGATACCTACACGGTGAAAATACACTATAGGAGTTTTATTTTCTTCCTAGTGGTTGATGTTAGGTTGAAATTCAGCCTGGATCAGAAGATACGTCACAAAAGCACAAGGAAATATACCTATAACTGATTTTTAACATGCTATATCTCGAAAACCAAGCGAGATATCGAACAATGTTATTCTTTATTTTCGATTTGTTTCCTCGAGTTCTACAAGAATTCGTCATCAGATTGTGGCGCCACGGTAGTGATAGAACTGCCGGTCAAAGCTCCGCTCCGCTACTTCTGAGAATGCCAAATACGGCCCTGGCCATCAGCTGCCATTAAGAACTAGTAAATCTTACTTTTAAAACTCTTGCGACTTTAGGGAAATTATCTTAAATTATAACCAATTTGCAAGCTTTTTGACATTGCAGTGAACAAGTTAAAAGTTTGTAACAAACATGGGTGTTATGGGACTTGATTTAAAATTAATGTTTCATACGCTGTTACGTGGTATTACTAGTATAACTGTCCCAGCTTTTACACATTTGACCGAGAGTGGTGGTGAACGATTAACGTTCTGGCCACGCTTTCGGGAGGACGCAGGTTCGAGTCCCCGTCCGGGCATCTAATTTTGGGTTTTCCATGGTTACCCCAAATCACTCCAGGCGACGCCGGGATGCTGCCTTCAAAAGACCATGGCCGAATTCCTTCCCGTCCCTTGACCCCAACTCCATCCCATCTCTAATGACCTCGCCGTCGACGAGGCGTAAAAGTTGTTTATCTGATATTTTTTCCGTGCATCGCGTTGACCCAAACAAAGAGAGAAGAATATCAAAAGCTTTCGATTATTTCCTTGAAGCCTATCAAAAGATAATTAAACTTATTTTTTTTAAATAAAAAAATATCCTCCTTGTACAGGTTTTTCAAGATTATAAAACTTTTTTTTCATATAGAATTAGTAGCTTCCTATGTTACAATTAACAATGAAACATATACGAATGTCTGTAAAAATGTTAAAACTGTGTTGTGTTTCCATAAATACCTCTTGTGGTAGTGAAGAATTTCGGTACTGGAGTAGGGCCGCTTCCTCGTCAGATCTGTGCTGGTTTATCTGGCCAGGTGAGGTCCATTGTGTGCCGGCAGCATACGGGGGGGGGGGGGGGGGCTCTTTGTGAAGTCGCCGATATTCGGTCCGCCCGCCATTATAATGAGGCCGCCGCATCCACCCCTATCCTCTGCGGCGCTTTCATTCTCTCCTCTCTATCCGGAGAACATCTTCAGGGGTAAACAACGGATTTAAATTACAATACCCTACTAGGAAAATTGCATACGCATTCTACCACTGCTTTAATATATAAATCTTGTATTGGTAATATAAAGCTGGCCCGTTTGGATTGGTGGTTGCGGCACCGTGATGGTGTCCGGCGCTGACACGGGGTTAGTTAGTTCGAGTCCTCGTCATGGATTTGGCCGGCAGTGTAGGAGCACAATACCTAACCATCAGATTGTGCGCCAGAGTCCTGGGTTAAATTCCTTCTTCGCAGTGCGTATGGAGTGAGCGCACACGACACTGTTGAATTTAATTCGTCCTTCGGATTGGGGGGGCGGAGAGGGAGATGGGTGTTTCTGGTCTCGCATTCGGGAGGATGTGCACTCGAATCCCCATCCGGGCATCCAGATTTGTTTGGGTTTTACATGGTTTCCCCAAATCACTGCAGCCGAATGCCGGGATGGTTCCTTCAAAATGCCACGGCCAAGTTCCTTCCCGTTCCTTCACCTCAGTCCTGTCCCGCCTCTAATGACCACGACGTCGGCGAGGCGTAAAGGAAAAAAAAGGGGGGTGGGTGTTAATCGTGGCTGTTATCTTGATGTCTTCCAGAGGATTAGGTCTGAATGGGCCGGCACAGGGTTTCACCCTCCCCGTTGTTTCATTCGACTATGGCGCGTGTTAGGGGACGCCTCTCATCTTTGCCGCATATACTAGCAGGTACGGCGCGCCTCGACCCACTGCCAGGCGGTAAAAGATGAAAGGCGCGTAATACCATACCACGCGCCGTGAGAATGGGCCTTTATACATACAGGGGTCGGCAAACCAGCTGCATGCGGCTCTTTGAAGATTTTAGTGAGGCTCTTTGATAATATTTTTTTTTATACATCTTTACCGACAATAGTAATTTAGAATACAGAACGAAAATAATGCACTTTGCTTTCAAAGGACATGTTAACTGTTCTAAAAAAGGTTACACAAAAAACATATACGATATTATCTTTAGTACTTGGAAAAGTCTGCCGGATTCATACAATCAGTTGAAAAAGTTTGCATTTTGGTATTCGTAGCATCTTTGGCTCGACACAAACGTTTTCCAATATGAACCTTATTAAGAATAAATTGAGAACACAAATAATTGATGAGAAGTGAGAGTTTAGTTCATGAGAATTTGAATTCGTGTTTAAAATTAAAAACAACTAGCTACGCACCATACATCGTAAGACTTTCTTACGAAATACAAGCATATTTTTCTCGGTAATTATAATCCTTTCTTCTTATTTATGAATATGTTATTTACATATATGTGTGTATGATGGTTTATTTTTATTAAATTAATTATATTAATTTTTTATTAAAATATAACAAGGCCTATGGCTTCTATACTTTTTTCCCGGCGCCTTTAATGGTGAAATTGGCTCCTTGGCTTCTAAAGTTTAGCTCAGGTCAGCTCAGCTCACGATCCAGGACAACATTCACAATAGCAGTCAGACCAGGTCAACTCAGCTCACGGTCCAGGATAGCATTCACTCTAGCAGTGAGCTCAGCTCCGCTCTGCTCAGCTCAGCTCAGCTCAGGTCAGCTCACGATCCAGGACAGCATTCACACTAGCGGTCAGTTCAGGTCAGGTCAGCTCACG
>JARYHS010012807.1:0-30517 GCA_031002005.1 Vandiemenella viatica | reverse complement strand
CTAAAAGATGGCTGATGGTTGAAGAGGCACTACAATCGTCATCGCCACCTCATTTGACCTTTCCGTCTCTGAGGGTCTTCCTGCGTGCACATGATCTTATTTTAAAGATTTCTGTCACGTGGTAAGCCGAGCGGAGACAATTCGCAGACTAAACGTTGGTGGTTCGTCTCGACAAATCACCAAGTGATTGGTCCGGTCGCCTGTATTTTACAACCGTCCGGGAGATCCCGAAGGATTGTTCGGCCTCCAAGTACAGTAACAAAGTTTCCAGTTCGCAGGGCAATGCGCCCCTAGTCGTGGCTAGCTAATCTGACCTGACAATCGGGAAATTAGGTTAAGTATGGCTCAGTAAATAAAAGCATTTCAAGCAGTACAGGCTATCTCCTGATAGCAATGTGGCAATTTGACTGACTGAACAGTGAGCGTAGTTTATCTAGGATTAATACGCGGTAAAAGGACGTTGTGACCGACTGTTAGGAGATATAATATTCATTCGCGACATCTCAGTGAATGTTAGCCTGCTGGACGTGTCAGGGGGTACTAAAGGGGAAGTGAAGAAACGGAGACAAGGATTGGAGGGAGAATAGGAGGTCTCACATATGCTTTAGAAACATGCACACAAACATCAAGAGACCTTAGCAAGATCCAAGCATGTGAAATGAAGTTTCTTAGAATGGCCCTCCAGAAAACTAGATTTGACCACATAACGAATGATAAGATTAGATCAAACCTAGAGCTAAAGGAATCAATGGAAGAGAGACTGAGGTCTGAAGTGAACTACACTTAATGGTTCCTTGAGGTTTATTACTATGTACACAAAACACTGGTAAACAATAACAAATGTGGTACAGTTAGCGGATGACCGTCGAGAAATTTAGCCTGGTCCTGATCCGGGGTAGAGAGAGACGGCTTCTACTTCTCGCGAACTTCCGGTGGTCTTCTGTAGTTGAAGCTGGTTCCGCGGTCAGGCCGGAACTGGCGGTGGAGCGGCCGGCTACGCTTATATAGGCGGCCTGGCGCAGGAATTCCGATGTGTGGTAGTACGGCGACCTCTGTAAGAAATAGTCCCACTTAGCTTCTAGATGATTCTATTTGTTTTCCTGGTTTGTTTTGATGTCTCTGCGCCTGTTTGGAGTCGTATATGTATCCCGGCGTGCAGGCGCGTTGTGTGTGAGGTCTGCCTGGCAGGGGCCTTTACCTGGCAGACTGAACATACCTCCCTCCCGAAGGGGGAGGGGGGGAAGCGATGTCTGCGACGTCTGCGAGGTCATCTGCCGCGGCGCCCTGGAGCAGACTATGAAGGCTACCTCCAGGGGAGTACGGAGCTGTTCCCCTGGCGATGCGAGCCGACCTGCGTCGTGGTGCAGGTTGTGGTGGAGGTACTTGTGGAGCTAACGGCATCGGTTCGTCGGCGTCGATGGCCGGGGGCTGTACGGGGGGCGCTGAAGATGGTCCCCGCAGGTGGTCGAGAGGCTGCGGCTGAAGGGTGTCGGAGCGACCGACAGGTTGTGGCGTCGTTGGTGGCGCTGTAACTGTCCCTGAGCAACGGTTAGACGGCAGGAGTGGTGGAGGTGGCAGGGAAGGAGAGGAAGAAGTGGATGGCCGTGCCGTGGTGGAAGAGGACGGTGCCGTGGGGTAGCGGGGACGTAGTTGGTTTCGATGGCGTCGCACTATCCGGCCATCCAGGCTGACGTCGAACAGTTGGCGGCCCCGGGGCCGCTGGATGACCCCCGGAAGCCAACCGGCCCGGGAGCCAAACCCGCGGGCCCAGACTAGGGAGCCCGGGGTGAAACGGAATGGGCCCGAAGGTACCTGTACTTTGGGCGGGGGTAAGAGGAGATGGAGGAGAGTGCGAGGTTGGTGGCCATGTAGCAATTCCGCCGGGCTTTTGGCCCCCACTGGAGTGGTTCGATAGGAACTGAGGAAGAGTGTCAATGCCTCTTCGAGTTTGTGACTTGTGGTGTATTTGGTCATATGGGTTTTGAATGTTATAACTAGCCGTTCCGCCTCCCCGTTAGATTGGGGGTGGAAGGGCGGGGTGAGGAGGTGTTGGATATTGTTGGCGGTACAGAAGGATAGGAATTCCCGACTTCGAAATTGCGGTCCGTTATCTGTGACGATAGCGTATGGTAATCCTTCGATGGAAAAGATCTTCGTGAGGGCTGAAATGGTGACCTCTGTGGTGATTGTGGAGCAACGGACGACATATGGGAAGTGGGAAAAGGCATCCGTCACTAGGAGCCACTGGTGACCTAGGAATGGGCCAGCGAAGTCGAGGTGAATGCGTTCCCAGGGTCCGGACGGTGCCGGCCAGGAAAGGAACTTTTGAGGGGGGCGGGGCAGTTGTTGGGCACAGATGGTACAGCGCCGCACCATCTTCGTGACATCCGTGGTAAGGCCGATCCAGAATACATGGCGTCTGGCAAGGGATTTGGTGCGGGCAATTCCCCAGTGTCCTTGGTGGAGAGTTTGGAGGATTGTCGGTTGTAGGGATCTCGGAACGACGACCCTCGGGGTGGAATTTGGTTCTGTGCGGAGGAGCACTCCCTCTACTACTGAGAGCTGGTGGCGGATGGAGTAGGAGAACTTGAGGTCTTGATGATGGCGTGGAGGGGAACGTGTTTGCCACCCGTGTTGGATGTGGTGTCGGATGACACGGAGGAGGGGGTCCTCCCCTGTGGCTGCCGCGACTTTTGAGGCCGTGACTGGAAATGTCTTCAGTGCTTCTTGTATGTCATCGTCGATCTGGAACACCATAAGTTCCGACTTGTCGAAGGCAAGGTCTGGTCCCTGCGGTAGTCTGGATAAGGCGTCTGCATTGGCATGCCTGGAGGTGGTACGGAAATGCATGGTATATCTGAACTGGGACAGGAATAGTGCCCAACGCTGGATGCGGTGGGATGTTTTGGTAGGCAGACGTGTGGACGGATCAAATAGTGATAGGAGTGGCTTGTGGTCGGTAATGAGATGAAAAGAAATCCCATATAAAAGGGAATAGAATTTGGAGCAGGCAAAAACAATAGCTAGCGCCTCTTTCTCGATTTGAGAATATTTAAGCTGAGCAGCCGATAGGGCTTTGGAGATGTAGGCTACGGGGCGTTCCGTGCCATCTGGTAATTTATGAGACAGAACTGCCCCCACACCGTAATCGGATGCATCTGTGGCAAGTATCAAGGGGAGGTTTGGAGTGTATGGCATGAGGCATGCTGCGGACTTGAGCTGCTGTTTAAGGGTGTGGAATGCGGTCTCGCAAGCTGGGGTCCAACGGAACGGGACATTCTTGCGACAGAGGTGGTACAGGGGTGCTGCCACTTGTGCTGCTGAGGGTATAAATTTTCTGTAGTATGAAATCTTGCCTAAAAAAGATTTCAACTGATGTAGATCCTGAGGCCGAGGTAAGTTGGAAATAGCGTCCATATAGGAAAATGCTGGGGAGATGCCTTCCTGAGCGATGATGTGACCCAGGTAGGAAATGGATTGTTGAAAAAATTGACACTTGGAAAGGTTGCATTTTAATCCTGCTGCACGGAGGCGGAGGAAGAGTAGGCGGAGGTTGATCATGTGTTCGGCAGCGGAGGGTCCCGTGACGACTATGTCGTCGAGATAGTTGATGCATCCCGGAATATCCTGGGAAGTTGTTCGAGATACCGTTGAAAAATCGCTGGAGCACTGGCCAAGCCGAACATGAGCCGGTTGAGTTGGAAGAGGCCAGAGGGAGTGTTGATGACTGTGTATTGTCGGGACTGGATATCCAAAGGGATTTGAAGGTATGCTTCTGCCAGGTCAATTTTTGTAAAGTAGGTACCTCCTGCTAGTTTACGGAAGAGGTCGTCCGGTCTCGGAAGTGGATAGTCGTCTACCAGCAGATGCGGGTTGACGGTGGTCTTAAAGTCACCACAGAGACGTAAGCGGCGTCCTGGCTTCTGAACTATGACCAACGGCGTGGCCCAGGGGCTGAACCGCACCGGCTGGAGGATCCCTTCGTCTTGGAGACGTTGAAGTTCTTCCTGAAGTGGTTGTTGAAGCGCTACGGGTACCTGGCGTGCCCGGAAGTATCGAGGCCGTACGTCCGGCCGGAGTTGGAGTGATGCTTCGAAGTCCTTTGCACAGCCGACGCCTGGTGAGAACAGGTCCTGAAACTCGGTGCAAAGGGCGTCCACTTCAGGAAAAGGAACATGCTGAGATACGAGGTGTATGTTATCCTCAATTGAAAATCCGAATAAGCGGAAAGCGTCCAGTCCAAATAAGTCTGCTGTGAGAGAACTGTTAACTACTAAAAAGGGGACTGAACGATGTACAGACTTATACATGACGTTTCCTGTGAACTGTCCCAGGAGTGCTATTTCCTGTTTGTTGTATGTCAGGAGGCGCTTGGAGGCCGGCGAGAGGGGGGGCGAGCCAATTTGCACATAAGTAGTATAATTAAGCAATGAGACTGCTGCTCCTGTGTCGACTTGTAGGCGCAGGGGCTTGCCATTGACCGTAACGTCAATAAAAAGTTTGGATGCTGTGGAAGTGTCTACCTGATTGATATCCATAGGTGCGCCGCTCAACCTGTCTTGGTAAGACCCTGGGCGGCGAGAGCCGGGATTGGCATTGGTGGTGTTGGTGCGGCAGACGGACGCCAGGTGTCCTTCCTTGCCGCAACGTGAGCATTCAGCCCAACGATCCGGACAATTTTCCCTCTCATGTGCTGAATAACAGGCGGGGCAGGAGGGTAGGCGGAGCGGGCTGCGGCGTCGGCGCTGCGGGATCCGCTGCTGCTGCCGAGACTTGGTGCCCCTGCCGGAACGGGCCGGTTCGATGTCCTTCTGAGGAAGCGGTCCCCGGTTGTGGTGTCGGGAGGAGCGCGACTGGGAGCTCTGGATGGCGGCGACGTCCTGTGTGTCCTCTACGTCGGTTCGGATTGCGGCCACATCCGCCCAGGACTCCAGGCGGCGATCTGCGGCCGTAGATATTTCGAATTTGTAGGCAAGTTCGATGACCTGCTCCAGGGATGGGTCCTCTAACTTGAGGGCGTCATGCCGGAGTGCGGCATCTGGTGCAGCCTGTATGATGTGATCACGCACCATGTCGTCGGCGTAGGATTCGTGGGAACAACGAGTTTGAAACTTACATTTTCTGCTAAGGCCTTGGAGTTCGGCCGCCCACTGGCGATACGTCTGATCGGGCTTCTTCCGGCATTGATAGAATTCGACGCGGGCCGCGACGACATGGTACCGGCGTCTGTAGTATGCATTCAGTGTCGTACAGATGGTCGTGAAGGTGAGGGTGTCGGGGTCTTGTGGCTGAAGTTTGGTGAGCAAGACATACATCTTTGATTGGTTCCAGGAAAGGAAATATGCACGCTGGTCTTCTTCTTTGGATATGTGATGAATTGCGAAGTGTTGTTTTATGCGCTTCTCGTAGGTCTCCCATTCTTCGACGTCGTCGTTGAATGCTGGGAACGGAGGCGGGGCCGTGGGTTGGCGGAGATTCCTGACTTCCGCAATCAGTTGTCTCTGAGATTCGAAGAACTGATGTAGAAGTCCTTGGAGGAACTGTTGCCATTCCGTAGGTGCTGCTGGCGTAGCCATGATGGTCGAGAGTTCTTATCCCAACCTTGTCGCCACTGAAGTGAACTACACTTAATGGTTCCTTGAGGTTTATTACTATGTACACAAAACACTGGTAAACAATAACAAATGTGGTACAGTTAGCGGATGACCGTCGAGAAATTTAGCCTGGTCCTGATCCGGGGTAGAGAGAGACGGCTTCTACTTCTCGCGAACTTCCGGTGGTCTTCTGTAGTTGAAGCTGGTTCCGCGGTCAGGCCGGAACTGGCGGTGGAGCGGCCGGCTACGCTTATATAGGCGGCCTGGCGCAGGAATTCCGTTGTGTGGTAGTACGGCGACCTCTGTAAGAAATAGTCCCACTTAGCTTCTAGATGATTCTATTTGTTTTCCTGGTTTGTTTTGATGTCTCTGCGCCTGTTTGGAGTCGTATATGTATCCCGGCGTGCAGGCGCGTTGTGTGTGAGGTCTGCCTGGCAGGGGCCTTTACTGGCAGACTGAACAGCTATAGTTCGTTCGTTTCAATCCATTAATTCTGCTCTGAAATATAAATTTCAATGTTAAAGTATTATTTGATTCTTTCTTCATAATAGGTTTCTCAATCTGCAAATAGAATTGAATGTCTACCGGCAAATCACCACTTTGCCTGTCTGACACTCCACTATCTGAATAAAACATTTGTAAATTTCAAAAATTTACTTCCGGCAATGCCGCGTGTTCTGCTGTCATCCAATCTTATTATATATCGTTTGATACAATATCATTATAAAGTGATACTTAACGTCACTAAAATGGTGCTCGTGAAAGAAGCTTAAAAACTAATAATATTTCAGTTCTCATTTTGGCCCAGGCTGCATTTCAATCAAGTCACAAACTCCGCTAATAATACCGCAAGAAAATCAAAGCTTCTATCACTCGCGCATTAATACATTCACTATATTGCATTTTAGTAACGTGGCGAAATAAACTTGACTTATTATTTCAGATCGCGATACTAAATGAACACGAATAATGACGCTGAAAATGTGGCGCTCCTAAAAGCGCAGTAAATTGAATACATCTGAAATATTTGCCGCATGAGCAATGTTGTCAGCATTATGACAATTATTGCAGTAACATAATTAAAAAAATTATACTAAAATGCTTGTAACTTACAGTGTACAAGGAAAGTCAATAATTCGCTACAACTCTGACAACTTTCATTAATATTCCTGGTCAAGTTTATATCCCGATGAAGTGACTGTTACTGCTCGTGATTTAGTACGGTGTATAGGGCCGGTTGGGGTAATTCCGGAACGGGGTAATTACGAAAAAGTTTAATGGCAGACTTAATTTTAAGGTTAGGGAGTTTCCATGCTAGTATATTGTACATCGAGATCAGTTGGTCACACTGATAGGTCTTGGCGCCATTTTTGTGTACGTCATTGTTATGAGAAGGGCGGAGCTCAAGAGAACAGTCATAAACATCCGTTTTTCAAACCAACTACTCCTCTTTAGATCCTTGCAGGTAAGGGAAAACAATATTTTATTGAAACATATAGTGTTTTATTAACTTTTAAAGATTATGAATGATTGATTTTATGTGTTTTGAAAATGGCAGGTGTACCTGCGTCCATTTTGAGGTTAGTCCGGAATTACCCCACCGCAAAAGAGTAGCGGGGAAATTCCGGACGATAAGGTTTCCTATCCAGGTTCCATTATTAATTCACATTTTGGTCTGTTTTAGGTATAAAATGCCAAGGACTTATGTTAAAAAAAAGGTTGGACCCTCTTATTCAGCTGATGACTTGGCTAATGCTGTTAGGGACAATCAAAGGGGCAATGACATTTTTTACACCCTTTACAAACAATAAACCAGGACAAGATTGGTACTTGGCATTTATGAAGAGGCATCCTCAATTAACTTTGAAGAAGGCTGAACAAATTCAGAAGGCTAGGACGGATGCAAGAGACCCTGAAGTTGTGTTTGATTTTCTTAATATGCTACAAAATTTGTATGAAGAAAAAGGAATGCATGATAAACCCAATTTTGTTTTCAATTGTGATGAGTCTGGCTTCTCTCACGATCCAACAAGGTGGCGAGGTATAGGACAGAAAGGTGTCCCGCTGAGTAGAATCTCAGGTGGATCAGGGAAAGAAAATACCTCTGTTCTCGCTTGTGTCTCTGCCGACGGCAGCTTTATGCCACCACTTATCATTTTTAAAGGAGCAGCAGTCCAGGGTCGGTGGATTTGAAAAGAGGCCTATCCTGGAACAGTCTATGCAGCCTCTGCTAATGGATATATGGAAGAGCCAGTGTTTTTTTCATGGTTTACCGATTCTTTTATTCCTTTTGTTGAAAAATTAAGGGAGCAGGAGAATTTACCTCATCAGCATGCAGTGCTAGTGTATGATGGTCATTCTAGTCACTACAGTATTAGAATAATTAAAGCTGCATGTGACAGAAATATCTCTCTGGTTAAATTGTCCAGCCACATTACCGATAAAATGCAACCACTTGATAAATGTGTGTGTTGGTCCATTGAAAAATCTTTGGGAACCTGAACTTATTGACTATGCCAAGCAACAGGTGGGCCATGGTCCTGGGCATCTCACCAAACAACTGTTTGGGAAGCATTTAGGCAGAATTTGGCCAAAAGGAATGAAGAAAGCTAACATTCAAAGTGGCTTCAAATCAACAGGAATTTTTCCCATTGACATAAAAGGGGTGGGTGAAACCTTGTTTACAGAGCTGCAACTGCAATCTTACAATGCCAAGAAAGAAAGGTGTTTGAAACGATCATCTGCTTTTAGTTCAGGCCTTCCTTCCCCTCCAACGACAAAGAAATTAGTCAAAAAGTCTGGCCCAAGTTCAATCGATAGTCCCTTATCAGAGGAATCTTTCAAGATGGTAGAATCTGCTTCAAACTTTCCTTCACCACAAGAACCTCCTCTCCATATTCCTCGAAACTACTGGCGTCATCACTTGCATACAGATTAATGGACATGAAGAAAACACAATTGAAGCAAAAGCCTTAGATTTGTCAACTAAAATGCATGGCAATACCCCTGAAAAGCCCATTAGCATAATTGATATATTTGCAATCAAAATTAAAAGTGTTCAAAAAAAAACCTGAATTTAGCACAGTCAAACAGAAATCACCAGAACAAACACTGAGATTAAAAAATCTCAAGTATGGAGAAGTTTTAAACACAGATGAGGTTCTGAAGCGGCTAGAGGAGGCCCAAGAAGCTAAACAGAAAAAAAGGTGCCAAGAAAAGCTGGAACAACTAACAGATCTGCTAAAGAGAAAGAGGAATCAGAAGAATATGATTTAGAAGAGCAGATGCCAGATGTTAGACATCTCTGATGAGTACGAAGGGGAAAGTGAAGATGAAGATCTCGTTATTACAGAGGATTTTGAAGATTCAGTGGCAGGGTCCAAAGCTAATCAGGATGATTTTGTTCTGGTACAATTCAAAAAGCAAAGCCAAAAGGAATCGTTTGTTTTTTATATTGGAAAAGTTACTGAAATACAAGAAGTTGATTTGATTGTATCATTTTTAAGGGAAAAAAATAAATCTTTTATTTTTCCTAATGTTCCTGACATAAGCCCAGTTTCAAAAAACGATATTAAAAAAGTTCTTCCTATACCGTCAGTACACAGGGGCTATTACTGTTTTAACACAATATTTCCCTCAGATATTAAAATTCTTCAATTAGTTATTATATTTTGTGCAAACAGAGTATGCAAACTCTAAATACCTAGTTTATGTTTCATATATATTCCAACACATGTTTCTTTTATGTTTCTTTACGCATAATAAAGTTCTATTGAATTCAGTATCTAACAACTTTCCTTTCCTGTTCCATGCTAAAATAAATTTAAGAGCGATGACATCATTTGCCTGACTCAATATCAGTGATATTGTGGGTAGATTAGAAGTAAGTATCATTGAAATTCCCCCAAAAATGCAAAACTATTTCCATCCGGAATTACCCCAAACTGCCAGTTGGGGTAATTACGGACGATGAGATCTGAGGCTGACACTTCACCTTCGATTTAATGAAGGTCTAACATATATACTTCCTAAATATTATTGGATGGACATTGCTTTGACCTATGATCTGTGTCCGAAATTACCCCACTGACAGTGGGTAATTCCGGACGAGGTGGGGTAATTCCGGAACCTAATTTACCAGCAGTAAAATAATTTTTTTAGCCATTAAATTTACATGATTGGATTCATTATCAAATAAGGAATCTGATCATACTCATTGATTGCGAATTTAACAAATTTATGGGGACTAAAACCAATTAAACACTGAAAAAATCATCAAAACTGTCAAAACCGTCCGGAATTACCCCAACCAATCCTAATGAAATTAAATGTGATGGTGATTTATAACACACTAATTAGGAATCTTGATATAGAAAATTCAGTTACTACTCGAAATGCAGTTCCAATGCATTTAATGTGTTGAGGTGTGTTAGTATCATTTGATTTTATAGCGGCAAAATTATCAGATAAGTGGTTAAGTTGAAATGCTGCCTGGACTAGAATGTTTTTGTTACACCATAAAGCAGAAGGAATTTAGTTATTATTAATAAATAAGCAACTTTCATACGCTCCATGTAAATGAGGTGTATCGTCTTGTAAACGACTTCCAATATTGCTTCATGAAACAATAAGTTTTTACATTAGGCCATTGAATACATTCATTTTAAGTAAAGGATTTATTAGATTTTTGTAGAAATTGAACAGCAAGTAAAAAGCACTGTTTCTTGAATCATAGTCTACTATTTGTACTGATTTATACAAAAAATTTGAACAAAAAATAAAAAAAAGTTTAGTTAAGGTTTAAATTTTGGTAAAAATAATTTGTAATATTACAGAGACTGTATAGTAGTAAAAAAGAAGACATACAGGAAATAAATTAAACCGAGATAGAATGGAATCCTTTACATTTTTATAAATACGACATTTCGGGCACGACCATTTTGCACTTTTAGTGAACCGACTTTCGTGCTGGTATACTCATAGCATTTTACGTTTTTTTTCCAAGGTTTGATTTTTCACATTTATTACGACGCATATATTTCGAACGTAATTATGGTGTAATATTTGAGATGTGATACTATTTTATGTACGCAAATCAAAACATCTCTTTGCGAACTTAACAGCATCACCTACCGTTTTTTTAAAATTTAAGGTTAACTACAGATTTATATTCCCTGCTTCCAAACTATTACTTGTCAAGTGCATCGGTTTTATGGCTTTTAAACTAAACACAAACTTGCATATGAAGGAAGGTTTTTACTATTTTTTCTTAAAAGTAGTGTTTGCGATTTACGTAAAAGCAAAGAGTAACCGTGGCACGGCTGTCTACGAATTAGGAAATTCTTTCTTGTTTGAGAATTGATATTATGGCAATTTCTAAAAGAACTATGAGTCTTTGCGGGATAAAATCTATCCTATGTCACTTCGCACACAATTAACTGACTTCATGCCAAATTTCATTTAAATATGTTCAGTTATTAAGGCGTGATTGATTCCAGAAGTACATCCAAACACACATCCAAACTTTCTCATTTTCTCATTTAAGCACCTTATAATTTCGGTAAATTTTAGTTTGCTTAGCTTAAAGCATAAGGGAGGGAAGAAGCTTCCCACTTAACATATAATTTTCATTGCAAGTATAGGAAGTGAGAAACGTTTCTTGCAGTAGCTGTATTGCAACCTAACTTAAATAAATAAACCGATTTAAAAGCAGTAAAGACACACAACACCTTTAGAGGCAGTGAAGTAATTTCAAAATTAATAATAATTCTAAAGAAAGATTATTTCATTAAAATTCCGTAGTTTCAGGTCGTGGAAATAACTTAAATAAATTTTTAAACACCTCATGAAACACACTTTCACTTTTAACATTTTTTATCATATGTTTCCAATAATTTCTCGAACTAATAAGTAGATTTCCTGAAAGACCGCAAAATCTAGTATAACATATTTAAATTTCAGAACATTTCATGCAGTAGACCAGATTTTAGATCAATTTGAAAGTTATTTTGTCATTTATCACAACGTGGCAATTTCGAAATTAAATTGCGATTAAACCAAGCCACTTCCATAAATAAAATAACTGTTAAAACATGTAATTAAATTCAAAGAAAATTCAGATAACTCCACTTTTTCGATATAAACAACACTTTAATAATTATGAACCAGAAACCAACAGTTTGTTCGAACCCGATCTTGTTATACTCATAACTTTGCTAGTTCACAACCGATCGAAATAAAATTAACATCACTGGACTCAGAAGTTTTTATAGAAAACGAAAAAACTAATTTTATTACAATAATTTGCAATCCAGCAGGGTTGCCTAAAAATGAAGAAATTAACATATTAATTGGGGAATACCACTGAACTTTAGGAATCTTTTATCAACACGCCGGTTAAACTAAATTCGCTTACAAGCAAAATAATCATTTGAAAATTCTCGCTAAACACTTTTTATGTACCTTAAACACAAAACTACATGCAGTTAAAGTTTAAACACTTTCTGTAATCACAATTATTTTACACTATTTTGGGTAAGTAGTTGAATACTCAATGTCACCCGGATGAGGGGGTCGTCTTTACTCCGCGAATGTTGTGTAAGATGAATCTGATTTGGTAGTTTTGGTGTGTGTCGGATGGGTAGCCCGAACTCGGTGAGCCAGACTAAGAACGAGTGTCGGCCATGATGATTTTCTTTACCAGAGTATCGTTTCAACAACTATTATGAACTTATGAATTTTCTAAACGGGTTTTCGGTCGGTTCTATTCTCTCCATAACCTTGCAATTTTTGGAAACGTTTGTTCGATAGCCTACTCAACTGTAGAATGCAAATTTTTAAAATGTGACTTTTGAAAAAAAACTTCAAATTTTTATTCAAGTGAACTTTTTTGTTATTTCGTAGTAGACTGAAACCTTTTCTAAGTTTGTGGGTTAAACAAACTTGGTGGCGGCCGTCAAGCATTTCAGTTGAGAATTCCAGGCAAGCTACATGGTCATTTAAAATTATTAATGTAAAGTCAGAGAACATTTTTCTTTTCAAGTAAACATTCAATTAAGGTACTAGGCCTATACTTCACCCTGGTATAGTAGCCTTTGTCCTTACACTCATTTATGTAGATATATTTTATTTAAATATGTTGAGTTATTAAGGCATGATTGATTCCAGAAGTACATCCAAACACACATCCAAACTTTATCATTTACATAGATATATGGATAGTTTCGTCTGTAAGCGTTTACGGATAAGGTGTAATGCAGCCTGGACCACACTAACAACATTCGCTGCCAACTACAAGAATACGTAAACTGGGTTTCCTTGCCAGCTACGAGATAACTCGTTGATATATGCATTGTATAGGTGTTTGGTACACGGAAAGAGAGTAAATAATACTCTTGGTGCACTGAAATGGATTATTTATTTCTCAAAAACTATATACAATAACTAACTGTTTACAGCAGAAAAACGTATCTTTTGACGATATTTTTTGGAGAATACTATGAATAAATGTTATTTGTTTTACATAATGTTAAAATTTTAGGTATATTGAAAAAGTTATGTATGATAACTTTTAAAACAATTTTCCACGCAAAGTGCTGGTTTTTCTTCATATTCCCGGCAAAAATATCTTGTTTCCCGCCTTTTCATCTGTCCAGTACAATCTCTATATGGCTTGGTAGGTCGTGCCTTCTTCTCCGTTGGTGGAAGTGCTTCCAAAAAGTGGAAATTGTCAAGTTTTGTTATTTTTCCTTACAAGAAAGTTCATTTCTCGTCCGATCAAACATAATAGGATTATAATTAATTATAACATTTGAGTTACATTCAAAAAGTATTAATAAATCAATAAATCTTAAATAAGAAGCGATTATCGTATTCAGTTTCAACCTGAAAAATTGGTTCAGTTACCCTTATTTAAGAGTAATTGAAGCCAAAAAGAGGCATATTACTGTTAATAATAGAGGTCATTTTATTTATTATGATTTCAGAGTATAAAAGATACGCATTATGGATGCATATTTCAAATAGATGGAGCGCAATTTTTTTTGGCCAACGCACTCATTTCTAAGTGCAGAATAGTAGCTTAGCATTTGGTCTGATAAATCAATTCTTGACATTTTTTCATTATAGTCTCTTATGATGTTGGCCTTCTTTGATATTTTCCATTTCGATTAGTGACATCAACAATTTCCACACGGTTCATGTTTGATATAGTAAGCACGTCAGGCTTATCTTTCCATTTAGAAACAACTGCCGCTCCTCTTATATATCAAACAACTTCACATTTCTTCAGTTTTTTGATACTATATGTTTTGGGTTTTCTTTCCTATTCGCCCGTAATGTACCACATATATATGTTTTGTGGAGTGTCAAGTGATCTGCCAAAGAAACGGAATTATAAAAATTGTCCATGTCCTTTTCTAAATAGTCATCCATCAAATATAGAACTACTCCAGTTGTGTGACGAATGTCTTTGTCAATATTTTCAGATTTTCCATAATAAGTGTGTACTTTTAGTACAATACCATTTTTATTCGCACAATTCGTATAACTTGATACCATACTTGTATTTCTTATTTTGATATATTGGCGAAAGAATAACCTTCCTCGCCATAATATCATAGACTCGTCAATGCAGAGATTTTGATTTGGTACATAATTGTCCTTCATAACTTTATTGAAGTAGTTCAAAACATGGAGGAAGGAATGTATTTAGACGACGCAAGGAACCTTCACCACACACTGAAATGAAACCAGATAGAGAGGAGTGGGGTGGGGATGCCGCCATATTGCTTGACCGTAGAAACACGAGGAATAGTCACAAAAACCTCAAGGGGAATCATGAGACAACCGTGGCATCGCAATTTGATCATGGATTATTATGTAACTCGACGAGACACATCAAAAATGAAGAATAAAATTTTCTGCTATCGTGCTTATTTCTCGAGATATACTGCCTCAAAAGTAAAGTGTTTTGGGTTCAAATTCAGAAGAAACATTTCCCCAAAGTCAAATTTGATGATAAATTCTTATGTAACACGACGACACAAATCGAAAATATTTCGATATATTGCTTATTTAGCGAGATATATAGGAGAATCGGGTAATATGGAATACCATTTATGTTTTGTTGTACAAAATAGTAATGAAAATAATTTAAAATCTGAAACTAAAACCAATACAACCTTCAACTTCTTGTGATAACATATATCTAATGAAAAGCTGTCAAAACAGATTTTTTTAATTAGTAAAATTTTGTTTTAAAAAAATTGTCGTTTGGAGGGTAATATGGAATAGGCGGGTAATATGGAATAGAAGGTTTCAAGTAACGTAAACTATCTGGAATTGAGAAAAGGATTTAATGATACTTTTTAGTCATCATCATCATCATCTTTATCGGATTCAATAACTTTCGTTTGTTTCTTTTTCGGCTACTCATAAAACAAAACACAATTAATAAACTAATTCAGAAATATTTACTTTCTCAATTGTTAGTTTATTATTTTCAATCGATATTAACAAAAATCGTATTACCCCTACTTATAATTTATTAAAAATGTATTTCAACTCAGTAATTATTTTTCGGGTTGTATGAGATACCACAGTTTTATGTCTGGTTTTGTGGAATACTAAGTATCTCATATTATCCGAATCGCCATTTTGGACAAAATAGGCTTCAAGACATTATAAAAATAGATGCCAGCCAGAAAAGAGAACTGTAAAATAAACCATCACTCTTTTAGTACACATTACACTAAGACTAGCGATCAACAAAATAAATTTAATATTTTATATATATTTTTAAAAAATTATCTGCAAAAATTCTCGAAAGTGGAAAGACAAACTTTGTCGGACAACTACAGTTCTAGCTACAACAACATTGGCAATATCAGGATCCCAAGTTCACGAAGCACAAATTATCACAACTAATTTTAACATATACCTTAAGTCAATGTTTAGAACGTTTAAAAAATGAACAATTCAAAAGACCTCATAGTTTCTGAGCTTACTTAGAAGATATTGTATTGTTAGTGGCCTATATTTTTTGCTAGCAAAATCAATGCATTCATAAGTCAGACGCTAACAACTAATAATAAATTAATTGTTCTCTTCCGGTACACACCGCGTTTCAACCTACCGACATTTCCATTCATATTGCCGCTATAAAATCAGACTATGTAGACACACATAAACACATGAAATGCATCGCGAACTACATTTCGGGCAACAACATTTGTTTCATCACTTTTAGTAGTTCGCATAGCACAAACTATCAGAATTAATCTCATCGTACACTTTCCGCATAAACTGAAACTGGAGTAAAGCATGCAGAATACCATATTCACTGTGTCCCGCTTAAATTAAACTTTCAACACGTTTCTACAATAAGGCTAGTTTTTCAGGTGTAAAGTAGTAACTTATGATAATTGTCTACATTACACCAACAAAAATTTGAGAACGATATCATCCTATTGAGAGCAATGAATAAATTTATAGCTATAGGCCCTACTGTTGCAGTTACCTGTCAGATACTTCAAAAACAATAATTACAATGTGACTTAGTTATGAAACGTTATTCCAGGTTGTTTCCTATTTTATCTGTTTGTGTAACTGTATGTAACACAACTTGGCATTATAGAAAACTTCAGAATATTAGAAAATGAAATATTCTCAGCAGCAGACACAGTGCAAACAGCCCAATGATTTGGGGTGATTCCTATGGCTGCCGCGCATGCGCAATAGGAGAGGAGTTTTTATGTGAGGTTTCACTGATTTGCCGTTATTTCGTCTCCATATATTCCTTCCTCCATGGTTCAAAATAGGTCTAATTTTGTACACTCTATCATCTGTTTAAACAGTGTTGTCTACAAAATTCAGGAATCGTAAAATCAATTGAAACCTGTTCCGACTCCTGAAAGATCGCCAGAATGGAAAATTGTAGAACTCGCTTGTATTCCAATAATGCTGTATAATTGGAAGATTACATGGATCCATTTGCAATAACAATGCAAGTAGGTATAAATAGAGAGAGCGAGCCCACACATTAGACCTGTCAATCATTTTCACACCTCTATTGTTCTCCCCCCTCCCACCTGTCAATCATTTTCACACCTATTGTTCTCTCCCCCCTCCGACCTGTCAATCATTTTCACACCTATTGTTCTATTGTTATGCTAATTAGGCCACTTGACTTGAGGGCCAATTGACTTGAGGACCACTCGACTAACCTCAGTTTCACACCTATTGTTCTCCTCCCCTACCATTGTTCTATTGTCAGGCCACTTGAACGACGCCAACCACACCAGGTGTGTCGCGCCAGCTGCCCTCGCGGTCCTTTGTTCTATTGTTCTCCTACCCTACTATTGTTCTTTTGTTAGACCACTTGAGCGACCCCAACCACACCAGGTGTGTCGCGTCAGCTGCCCTTACGTTCCTTTGTTCTATTGTCCTCCTTCATCCCACCTGTCAATCATGGCCACTTGTTTGAACACCGGCCTTCTCCAACCCTAGCACCAGCTAGGGGGTCCTTTGTTCTCTTGTTCTTTTGTCAGGCCACTTGAGCGACCTCTAACCTTCATCCACCTTTCCCACAGATGCGAAGCAGCAGCTGCCCATTCTATTGTTCTTTTGTCAGACCACTTAACCGCCCCCCAACCCCGCCAGGTGTGGCTGCATCGTTTCATCGACTGGTTTGAACAGGCTCACCCCCCACCACCGCTCCAGCAAGCATGTCTGCCCAACCGGCTTGCTGACCTCAGTGTTCAGCCATGCCTCGCCCAGTACTGTTGTTCTCGGCCGTTTATCAGCTCAACGCCGGTGACTCAAAGCGTTTGACGAGAGGTTTATCGTCCAAACACGAATTTGAGCCAGTAGTAGTGCTCGAAAAAGTTGGAAACCGCACCAAGGTTATACTAACGTATGAAGAATGGGTCGTGCTGACTCAAGTACTAGACGTTGTGTCAGCTTTGTTCAACACAGCGAGCGACCAGGCCGACATTCCTCTTGGTGAGCATACCGTCTCCTGCCGTACGGTTGCCGGGGCAAAAACAGTATACTTCGCCCCAAATGCCGATCCTGCCAGCGGCGTCTACTTCGGAGATTCGACTTGGAAGAACATCATCGACGCGCAGCCTGCAGTTTCCAGAGCCTTGGCCGTCAAGAAGAGGTGGGGATACCTAGTTGCAAGATACTACATAGAATTTGTGGACATTTTGTCAAGTAAAGTGCTACGAGACTTTAATATGGCCACAGTGCAAAAACTGGTTGATATGTACATTAACGATGTTTATGTGGCTCAAGTGACACCAAGATCGTCATTGGATTATAATCTACTAAAATATGAACTTATTGCATATAAAAATTTGCTTGTATTACCCGATGTTAATAACATTGTAATTAAGAATTACAACCCCGGGTATGATGTTTGTGGACCATATATAATGACTGTTGACAATAAGTGCAAGAACTGATGTGTACATCAATATGAAAAAAAATGTTTGGTAATAAATACA
The DNA here is from genome assembly GCA_031002005.1 of Vandiemenella viatica. NCBI lineage: Eukaryota > Metazoa > Arthropoda > Insecta > Orthoptera > Morabidae > Vandiemenella > Vandiemenella viatica. Next base: position 12,414 of record JARYHS010012807.1, on the reverse strand, counting down.
TGTATAAAAAAGTATAAATAAAAAATGCTTTGTATTTGATTTGATTTCTTTTTATTTCACCCACCATTGGGCAATTAAATATACATTTTCAACAGCACATATAGCATTACAAAATAAATGTCCTCTACAAAGTTTAATAAAATTATTCTTCCTGAGTTCTTGTAGAGGTGGACATCCTAAATCTTCTATATTGTAGCATATTATCCTCCTGATAATCTTCTGAAACTATCGAGCCTTCTCCAGTCCTTTAACATATATGATTGCGTTATCTGTATTGGTGATTGCGTGTAAAATAGTACATAGTCTACTGAATGTAACACCAGTAGCATTCCAAGGTATTCCATGGTAATTATGTGTCAACCATCTCACTGTTGGGTCGTTACTTCCACGTCTTGGTGAGTTTACAGAGATGCAATGTGTAGCAATAATGTTGTCTGATTGTACTATATACACGGCAACTTTTTTAAAGATAAACGTTCCTTCTCTCGTCTTGAATCCTTGCGCGTCCAGGAAGATGGTCGTTATGATAATGAGCGTCGTTGGATGGTGCTACACCGTTTTATGTGAGTTTACGCACAACACTTGTTAGCGGTATGTATTCCACTACATGGTCGTGAAGGATTAGACAGTATGCGGCGGTGTAGGCTGGAAAATTGTCAGTGCCATCAAACTCCATACAAATATCAACAGGCGCTGTTTTTATCGACTCATTTTGATGAGAACAGTCAATTACAGCTATAGGAGCAGTGGCAATAAAGTCTTCTCGGTCTAGTAGCGGTGAGGGATGGTCTCGTTCGTAGTAAGCCTGTTGGAATCTTGCATACATGTCATACAACAGTGTTGTTCGGTTTTCCTTAAAGTCCAAATTCATGATCTCGTAAGGATACGCAACGTTATTTAGGAACACTTTGAAATTGGCGAGATTACAGTGGTCAAAGATAGCTGCACTTAATTGAGCATTCCGTTTCCTATTTGTTTGAAATGCCAGAACCACGAACCTAGGTTGCTCCAATTGCGTTGATGTTTTCAAAGACCAAATTTTAGACTTACTTATAATAAGCAGCGGGTACTCCAACAGATCCCAGCTTCTGAAATTAATGCGAAGTGGCTTCCCACTATCTACAATCTTATGCAATGCTAGTTTTTCTCTTTCACTTACTTGAAATGAGGTACCACCCATGCCAGTTTACTGATGGCAATTTTACTTTTCTGAGGGTTTAGATTGGCTTGCACGTATGAATTTGTATCGTCCCTAGATCGAGTAAGTATTAGTTCTTGTTTTACATTTCCAAGTATCCTTTTAAAGTCTTCACAAAAACCCAAAAGCATACTCAACGGGATACATATACATACATCGAAGTAGCCATTTCAAAGATCGCGTTGCCCCCATCCTGCGTTCTTCAACATACCAATTTGTTGAGGACCAGCAGAAATAAACGTCTTCAATGTGCTTGTGATACCTACATTTCTATTTCCGTCTATTTCAACTCCATTAAGTTCTAACCGAATTTCCTCAAATAGAAACGCGATTACATTGGATGTGAGAAGTGAATTTGTAACTCCTGATCCATCCGATTTGACAAATCTTCCTTCAATATGCAAGTAACTTTCGCCTGGCAGTGTATATGTATCTTGGTTCTGAATAGGTATCCGAATTTCATCATTATTATTAAACGTTGTTGGCGTATGTTGCTGATGACTCAAAAACTGTTTACGCGTGACCGACTCGCCAAATTCCACACTGGAAGTTATATCAAGCACCTCATCCATTTTTATTCACTGTATAGCCTAACGACTGTAGGAAGAGCACATTAGCAGGTGTTAACCGTTTCACTGTCGGTTCACTACTGACAACTGTTGGAGTTTGACGCTTCTTATTATAACGAGCGCTCATTCTTTATATGTAGTCTCAGACTAATAGTTTCACCTCTGAAATCCACTAAATTGCCGTCCTGGTCTACAACTCTAATGTGAATGTGCTTAGCGTTTTCACAGTGATGGGGAGATAAATGCCGTTTGCAGGCACTTCTACAATCTTGTACCCTGGTGGTACTATTGGAAAAAACTCATGTAGAGTATGCCCCAGCTTATCGTTGACGTAATTTCCAGTACATATGCTGCATTCTACACGTATCGCGTTAACTTTTAATATCTGCACAGTATAGTCTGAGGTATGAAATCCAGGCTTTAATATACGTCTCGAAAATCCGAGCAGTGAACCAATTGAGTTTGGTTTCGTGAAGTCTATTTCCACAGGTGTTTGTATCTCACACTTTAGGGAATTGTTGTTTGCTCTAATAATTAGTTTCTCGTTATTTGCGTGCCGAGCCAAATAAGTTGCCAAATCCTCAATATGGTACGATCCTGTAGGTATATCTATCACTTTATTCTTCGAGTAATTAAATTTACTATTTGTCTCATCAATGTTCGGAATCGAATTGTATGTTTGAAAATCAACTAAGCCGATTGTATACTCGTCTTCGCTCAAATTTATCGGTGGAAAGTAATCACAGCACAAGACTGAACTATTGCTTAGGTTAACGCGCGAGCGCGTTAACCTAAGCTAACACAATGTAACATGCTGAGCCTGCCCAACCTAAATTATCTACAATAACCTCAAATACTGTAAATGTTTCATGGTTTTTTTAGTCAAAAACTAGGCTTAATCTCAATAACCTCAATTAGTGCAAGGGTGTGATGGTTTCTTAACCCAAAACTGGGGTTAACCTCTAGTGCATCGCACCCTCGTTACCGCTATTTCCCATCACACGCGCTCTCAATTTATGATAAAATAAGAGTTAACCTGTGCTTGTACTAACTTATCCCACCTCATTCCTTCGTAAGGCAGGCCCAGCATGTTATGTCTTAGCTTACGTCTTAGCTTGCATCCCACCCTCATTATATATAAAAAGTTATCGCTTCACATACACTCCGAAATTATGGAAAATAAGAATTAACCTGAACTTACGCTAACTTATTCCACCTTCATGATAGTGGTTTTTGTTATGACTTGTGTGTGCGTTAATGTGTCTGATACGTTATGTCAGCACCTTTGATCGAATACATTGAGTTCTGTGATGCACACATATTTTTGCTTTCATCCTTTGCTCACCCTATCATGATTGGAAGATTGTACGCGTTATGAATACTCATCACATAGTTTTCCTAACCTTTGCCCCTTTGATCGATAACATCTGTAGTTTTCATCCTTTGCACTCCCTGACGGTAATGTGATGTGTGTGTTGGAGGGGCCGTGCAGGTTATCTGGGAGATGTCGCTACATCCGAAACATACATTTTTGTACGTATATGACACTTTTCTGTAGCCAGTTGTAGAAATGAAAACACATCATATAGTTGGGCACTGCACTCTGTGGTGCACGCAGGTGTAATTGTCATGTCAACCAACGAAATCTTGTTTTGGAAGGAAATTACGTAATTTTGGTAATATTTTACATATCTTAATCTTTTATTATTTTTTTTACCGATTTTCATGAAATTTAAGGGAATTTATGGGATTTTCATACTTCTTACTGAAACTGTATATTTTTCACGAAATTATGCTTCTCTCTTGCTCCCTGTAATGCTCGATACTTTGTTCCATTTCTCTGACTGGTCGGTTTTCATAATTATGACACAACGGAATTGGGGATTCACACCGGTATCCTCCTGAACGAGAGACCACCGAGGATCATAGAATGGTCAACGGAAGTGTTTACCTTCAGTAAAGTGAAATTAACAAATCCTGTAACTTATTTGCTTAAAGACTATCAAGTTAAAGATATTGCAGGAGCATTTTTACCAGCAAGAATTACAACTAACAAAACTTACAAGTACATTTTTGGTTGAACGAGTGATAAAGAGAAGGAAAAATATGATCTTGGTGAAGTGGTTGGGTTTTGATAAATCACATAACACGTGGATTCATAAAAAAGATTTATTTAAAATATAAAAATACATTTTTTTCTTAATAAATAAACTTATTTTTTCTAACAATTGTGTTTTTTTTTCCTTCAATTACGTTAGTATAATGCAAATGAGCATACAGCTCAGCAAACTTACAATCTATGGACAGCATTACTTCTGTACACTTAGCCTATTTTACAAATATTTTTTTTCGATTACGTTAATATAAAGCAAATGAGCATGTAGCTCAGCAACCTTAAAAACTATGTACAGCATTTCTTCTGTACACTTTATTTTAAAAAATTGTCATACAAGGCAATTCAGCAGCACCCCCCAGCAGCCAATGAAAAAGATTTTATTAACTCTAATCAAAAACATTAACAGCAGCCTATTTATATTTTATGCAGTGTCCTAACTTATGTACATATTGATAAACTGAGAAGTTGATACAAGCATATCTACAGCGTCCTAACTTATCCACATATTGATAAACTGAGAAGTAGATACAGAAATTTGCAGTCCTAACTTATCTACATATTTACAACATTGATTTTACTAGTGTACATATTTACAAACTAGAAACACGGATAAACGGTATATTTCTTCTTCACTCATACAGTATTTACAAAACATTTACACATTATTTACAGATTAGTGCCCCCACGGTAGGGTCTCTATCCCGTCGGGGAAAATATACCGCTTATCGTCCGTTCTAGACAGACCCAGTTTGGATATTTGAACAGTATTTACAACGTGCAGAGTTGATGCGATCCTTTGCTGCAGATGGTACCTGGGTGTTTCACCATGGAGGCAATTTTTGTAATCCTCCATCTGCAGCTTTCTAGTGACTGAGCCAGCCAAACCTTTAGCCCGTCTAGAGGTCTGGTCTGTCTCGAGCCGGAAAGCATACATTTTTGCCCTTAACCCCGCAAACCCCGCAATCAGGGTACTATTCGCTTCGTCCTTCATAACACCGACAACCTTTTCATTGTGGGACTCTATCCCATAACGGTTGCCGCTGCTATACCCAGACGTGTCGAACTCCTCCCTGTTGCGTAGCATCACTTCATATGGATCGCAGTTCCGCACCAAGTAGATGAAGCTGTCTGTATCCATATATAGCAATTTAGGGCTTCTAAAATGAGGAATGGCAAATTCATAATGAAATCTGTACATCCTCAGTTTAGACAGGTCAAGAATGCACATTCCGACATACACAGGTTTATTAAAAACTATCCTAGCTTTCGCCATCTCCGCGGCCACAAAGTTCTTGTTGAAAACTGTTACTTGCTTAAAGTGTGGTGAAGCTATGTGTTTGCGGGCACCGCGGCGGCCCACCCAACCTGTACACAATTTCACGTCGCGGTGTTTTCGAATGTTCTCCATAGTCTTACCGAAAATTGAATTGTTCATCAGTTTGTAAAAATCTCTCTCGAAATCTGTTTTGGCGTCACGGCGAGAACACGTATTGAGAGATATGTATTCTTTCAACCACGGTGACTGATTGAAAGATATTACCCGGTGTATTTCGGTCACCTGCAGCCCCAAGCCTACACATTGCTGGAGGACTCGGTAATGGAGAACATACCGTACCTTGTTCTCCAGTGTGGTCATCAGCTTGGGGAGGGTAGAACCTTCTGGGGCTTTGTGGTCTGGACATGGCGGCAGGTCTGCTAAAACGTCGTGTTTATCCTGAGGAATCGTAAGGTCTACCTCCAATACGAACCCCCTAGGTGAGTCAGCTGCAACGCTCATGAAATCTATGCTAGCAATCTCTTTAGCCGAAAGCCATTGAAACCCACCAGAGGGTAGATACTCCGACATGGCCCAGCCGTAAAGATTGTTTACGTCGAAGTACATTATAAAATCTTCAGACGCCTCGCGGTTGTACTCCGGCATGTACCGGTTATTTGCCTTCGCATACCTGTGGACGCACTGGCAAATACCTCCGCGAATACCTCGTTCGAAAAAGAGCAGCATGTCGATATCCGTCAGAAGGTCCAGTTCGACACGCGTGCTCCTTAACATAGCCTGCCACGAAAGGCCTGGGGATGTGAAATAGTGGGGGGGTCCAGGGTGTACTTCCCCAAACATACACTCCTAAATTTCTCAAACAGATCTGCAAGTAACCGCACATCTGTGTCCATGTACAGACTTGCATATTCGCCCAAAGTCTTGATCTGGAAGTCCGCCACACCTTTGTCGCGTGTTCGTAATCTTCATCAGAAATGTGTGACTCCGACAACGAACTGATTTTGGAGGAATCGGTGAGCTTATCCCACGAATCCATGTATTCGTAAGGGAAGACACCTTTCCGTTTAACTAATTGGAACTTCTCGGGGTCGGTGAAATGAGCACTAGTAATGCCCATGTCGTCGTCCTCAAGGGTTCCAACCAGTTTATCTAATGGGAGCTGCATGAACCGGTATGAGTCCAGAAACCTTAACGTGATTGAAGTGTATTCAATCTTTTTCGAAAAAGAAATATAACGTTCTGTGTTGATGGGAAGCACGTCCATTCCTTCGGAATCGAGTTTTGATAATGCCATTACAATGAAATGAGCATCATACCCAGAAAGATTGTGAAAGAAAATGGGTATGTACTTTTTAGTCTTATACTGCAAATTGCAATCATTATGTGCAGCCCCCCTAAATTCACCTGTGATATGACAATGATCGCGGACCTTGACGGTCCCCCGGTTCAATGTCTTCTCGCAGATGTGGCATACCGTAGCATCAGCAAACTTTGCTTCTTGCTCATTTGTCATTACAAGAGGAATGCACCTCTTAAATTTTATCAACTTTCTTGGCAAGTTTACGAGTTCGTCAACAAGCCATTTTCGGGATTTTTTCCCCTGAATAAGTTGAAACGCGACAGACTAGTACGCGTGGACAATCGACCTGGTATGCGGCAGCGAAAGGGAGATGTTTCTGGACTAAAGTAGTGTGAGAGGCGTTGGGGGGGGGGACTGCAAGAATCATAAGGTAGCAATAAACTTTCAAAGACCGCGTAAACGACGACGGGTACACGCTCTTGGTGCACAAAATCATTAAACTTTAAGGTTTATCGTCGTTGCCGGGTAAATCCACTCTTACAGGATCAACCCTTGCACAGTCAATCTCGTGGCGGTCCAGGAGATCTTTGCGTCCAAAATGTTGCAGACATCTGTCACAAATAAATATAGCACGGTTTTCTTAGTTAATGACGATTTGACTAACGCCGACAAGTTGTGAATCCAACAGTAATGGAATTTTTTCCCACTGCCGTCGGTAATCAACAACATGTTTATGTGGTGAACGCGTTTGTCTGCAGTGTAGTGGAGGGCCCCGGAAACTACATGTTTACCTTTAACTTCATCCAGACCGAAAACATTTACAGAATAGTCTGGATTTTGCCTCTCAAATTTAGAAATGTCGGAGAGTTTTACCGGAAACTCAATACCTGAAAATCGAGGGGGTAGAGTGAATGTACTTTCTTGTAGGTGCTAACCCTGCCACCATTTTTTTAAGCGCCTTTACGTGATATGCAAGAATTGTCCATAGAAAGCACAACTCGTCATTCTTGTTTTCAACATTGATGACGGCCTTCTTTCTACAGATATCAAGTGGCAGAGCAACATAGGAAGACCCACGATAGAAAGGTTGAAAATTAGAAATGCTAATGTCGAGGGATTCTATTCTATCGAGAGTTTTGCCACTCTCCTTTCTTGAAACTCACACAATTTTACTCTGAGCTCCGACTTCACATATTTTTCATACCAATCCGACAGGCAAGTGCTGGTTGTGACCTCACGCATTTTAGTTAAAAAGCACATACGGGCGGTTTCCAAATCATTTCCTTCTGTATTTTATATGTGTTAATCATACCAACCTGCACCTTTACAGATGGGGAGGACCAATTATCCACAATTTCGCGAACTTTACCGGCAACAAGTTTAAAGCAAGCATCAATGAAATTCATTAGATCAATAAAATTTAGAGAATTTGAAATTGTCCGGAATAAATTCTATTTTTAAATGCACTAAGCCTGTCTTCAAGGACTAAGTGCAATACTGCTGACTCACCCATCGTTGCTGCCTGATCATGACTGCACGATGGTGCCCCTGCACCGACGAACGGTCGGCTTGGCCCGGGCGAAGGACCAGTGAACTGGCGGCTTGACCCGGGCGATGGGTGGCTGGGCCCCGGTGATGGGTCGGCATACTGCAGGCTGGGTCCCGGCGATGGGCCGGGATACTGTCGGCTTGACCCGGGCGATGGGCTGTTGAAGTGGCGACTGGAGCCGGGCGATGGGTCGGCATACTGTCGACTTGGGCCTGGCGATGGGCTGTTGAAGTGGCGACTGGAGCCGGGCGATGGGTCGGCATACTGTCGGCTGGGTCCCGGCGATGGGCGACCCGGCTGCTGCTGCTGTGGCGGGCGGTCGGCTAGGTCCCGACGTCTCCCATGGTCGCCATATTGGTGGCGGAACTGCCTCGTTGGCCGGGCGTCCGACCGCCCCCTCTGAAACATAAAAAAGAAGCAAAATGTTTTAGTATCATGAAAAACATAATTTTTGTAAGCATAAAATAATATAGGTAAATTACTGATGTACTGGACTTACCGATATTCCAGTGTGCTGGTGGTTGCGGAAGAACCCATTGTGGTGGCGGAGTTGGCGGCATGCTATGTGGTAGTGACATGCTCTGCGGCACATCCACGTCAATATTTGGGAGCATGCTCCATTGTGAGCAATCGCCAGGGTTGATATTAGCTCTTTTTGGGCTACTTAATTCCTGAGAAGAATTACCCTTACGCTTCTCTGGGCGTGATGGTTCATCTGAAAAAAGAAAAAAAAATGTATTAGCAATAGTTATAAAGACATGGGGAAAAAATAATCTACAGATAAATACGTACTGAAATAAAAAAGGTCACTGCAGGAAATATCCAAATCACCTGCGAACAAATAAATCAATAATATAGCCTACTGCTTCAGCACTATACATTTTCATAAATCTAGTTACGTTAAAAAATATTATTATTATTACCGAAATCATCCTCGCCCTCAGCGAGAATTTCGTCAATGTCTGAAGCCTAGTGAAAAAAAAACCCATTAATATAGGTGAAAGAATTTAAAACAGCCAGAAAACAAGTTAAATAACACTAATTTACTTACCAATATCGCTGAATAAGCTAAGATCTTCAGACGACATTGTGATGATCGAAGTGTTCAGCCCAGCGACTCAGAGAAGACTGTATAACACAAGGGAGATCTCAGCCCTTTATATAGTTGGAGACATGAGTCACTTGGCTTGGGGGGCACGAAACGCGGGTGCGTGTGAATGTATCGATTGAACGCATGGTGATTCATACTTCGGTTTAGGTTGCAGCTGAAGGCGTGAGTCATAGAGGGAGACATGAGTCACACAGTCGCTTATTGTTACAATAAGATCAATCTGAGGTTACAGTTGAGATTGCGGTCGCTTATTAGGTTACAGGATAGATTGCAGTCGCTTATTGGATTATTTAATTATTTTCTTGGCTCCCCTGGTTACAGTTGAGATTGCAGCCGCTTATTGGATTATTTAATTAGTTTCTCGGCTCCCCTAACTTAATTCAATTAGGGCTCCCCTAGTTTCTCTGCTCCCCTCCTTAATTTAATTACGGCTCCCCTAACTTAATTCAATTAGTTTCTCGGCTCCAAGGCGTGAGTCATAGTGGGATATTGTTATTTAATGAAATAATAAGATCAAACTGAGGTTACAGATGTGAGATTGCGGCCGCTTATTGGATTATTTAATTAGTTTCTCGGCTCCCCTATTTTAATTCAATTAAATGGCTCCCCTAGTTTCTCGGCTCCCCTCCTTAATTCAATTAGTTTCTTGGCTCCCCTCCTTAATTCAATTACTTTCTTGGCTCCCCTCCTTAATTCAATTAGCCACGGGGTGTTTTGGTCCGGGGTACGAGCTCACTCGCAGGTTATGCATCTACTGGTACCATCTCGGCATTCGCCTAGAGTGGCTGAGGAAAACCACGGAAAACCTCAGCCAGGATGGCAGAACGAGGTTTGACCCTCGTCCTCCCGAATGATAGGTAGGAGGCCGAAAACGGCCTCCTACCATATAATCTGAGGTGCTATATATAGAAATGTCCGTGGGAACGCAAAGACTTCTGGGTTCTCACCAAAGTATTCTGATAAATTGATCAGATGTCAAATCTCAAGCTTTTTTTACCTTGACCACTTAAAATATTCCTATCAATCTGAAATTTTAAGAGTAGCTAGATCCTTTAAAAACGTTTCTTTTGATCCTCATAAATATTGTTGTGGGTTCGATAGTTTAGCCACAAAAAAAAATATTTTCTGAACTTCTCAAAAACCTGTTAATAACTTTTACAATTTTGCAGTTAAAAACTCGAAATAAATTACATTTTACTTTTAATTGTCTGCTCTTCCATTTGATATCAAGCAAAGCATGATAACTATTTTCAAAAGAGTGAAATAAAATTCGTCAACCAAAAACAGAATCTGACTAATTAATATTTCCTAAGTTATTAAAGTAATCAATCCAAAAGTAGCTTTAAACACTTCTACATATTCAAAAATGATTCCTGAATAAATTTGATGTCTCTAACTGCTTTCTTCGATTTTGTTATTAATTTTGCTATGAATTATGTAAACTCCATCAAGTGAATGCTTGAGAATAATTCAATAGAAAATACAATCTCAAAACTGTAAAAAATATGATTTCTAGCTTGAATAAACTTAGTAACTGACTTTATAAATGATATTCAATACATTTCAATTTAACTTGCAGTTCTGAGAACAAATTTTGTCACACAGTTACAATATTTTTAGGTTACCTTATAAGAGGTTACAAAGGATATCTGTATATAAATAAAACTGGACTGATAAGAAATCATGCCACTATAACGTAGGATAAATTAAACATTTGGATTGAAGAATAATCACAGCTTACCACAACTGAAGTCAGGAACAGCGGTGAAATACGGATAGTTACAGATGCATGTTGAGCTTTCTAATTTCTCAACAGTAAAATGAGGTAGCTGCTACCTGGAGACTCGCCCTGTTAGTTGGTGCCTAGTGGTGAGGAAACATTAACATCGCAGGGAGTGTGGTTTGGTGACCGGAAAGCATAAACTCAAGCATTGTAAATTTGGATACTATACCATGGAAACATGTTACGAGCCAGCATAATGAATTGGCAGCAAATACTGAACAGAAAGTTTTTGTATACAAAAAATATGATAAACTGTAAAGAAAATTAAATTATAAGAACAGAGTTTCAAAGCTATTATCCACTAATTTAAACAACAGCTCTGGTGAGAGCTGGGAAGAGAAAGTGAGAGTGGGAATAGGACATAAGGCCAGGGGCGCCCATGCCCGAGGGGGGGGGGCCCGTGACCCCCCCGTAGTTCTTGGGGAATATATAAAATGTTCACGGTTACAACATTAACAGCTTTATTTATTTTGTTTTATACAAGCGACTATCTTTTATTTATTCTTTTAGTCAATCTGATATATAATAATACAGTATTTACTTGCTCGTTTAGCATAACTGCCGTATAATGTTGGTTCAAATCAACCGCCAATACCTTCGCGCTACGCTAGGAAACACACATTTTATGTTGTACGTCGCGCTCGCAGTCGACGTGAGTCACCGAGTGCATATATACAATATATGCCGACATTGCTATACAGGGTGTTACAAAATGGTACGGCCAAACTTTCAGGAAACATTCCTCACACACAAACAAAGAAAATATGTTATGTGGATATGTGTCTGGAAACGCTTACTTTCCATGTTAAAGCTCATTTTAGTTTCGTTCCCATGGCCCCCATGCTCTCCTGACCTCAACCCTCTTGACTTCCATTTATGGGGGCATTTGAAAGCCCTTGTCTACGCAACCCCGGTACCAAATGTAGAGACTCTTCGTGCTCGTATTGTGGACGGCTGTGATACAATACGCCATTCTCCAGGGCTGCATCAGCGCATCAGGGATTCCATGCGACGGAGGGTGGATGCATGTATCCTCGCTAACGGAGGACATTTTGAACATTTCCTGTAACAAAGTGTTTGAAGTCACGCTGGTACGTTCTGCTGCTGTGTGTTTCCATTCCATGTTTAATGTGATTTGAAGAGAAGTAATAAAATGAGCTCTAACATGGAAAGTAAGCGTTTCCGGACACATGTCCACATAACATATTTTCTTTGTTTGTGTGTGAGGAATGTTTCCTGAAAGTTTGGCCGTACCTTTTTGTAACACCCTGTATATCCCAAAAGTCCTTCTTCAGTGGTTTGAAGAAAGGAAGAGACATCGTCACAACCTTGATCTTGCCCCTGTCGACCCTCAACCGGCAATACCACCGTGTTTATTCATTGCCAGTATCAGGCTTCATCTTTTCTCTCAAAATTTGGTGAGCATACTGTCACATCGATCTTGCAAAATAGTGGCTCACTCGTTCTGACCTAATCGAGTCAGAAATATTTATTTCAGGGATGGATATCAGG